>CM021102.1:817782683-817978858 GCA_007115665.2 Sequoiadendron giganteum
AGGCAAGATGACCACCATGTTAGAGGACGTCCATCACATACTCTAAGTCCCTATTTGGTGGGAGCGGATGCAGTTACAAAGGGGATGATCCTTTAGAGAGCAACAGGCAGACATGTAGTATTGCCTCAAGGGTCCAGTACATGATGATAGAGTCATAGGGTGGATTGAGCTAGCGTTGTTACTCTATTCATGAGCATCAATGGTGAGGCGGATTATGATGCACACTGTAGCAATGTTCCTCTTGTTGGATGGGTGATCAATGCATCTAGAGGGTGGTCTCATACATCTAGTATGGGGGATGGTAGAGCATCAGACTATTTATGCATGGGGATGATGTATTCTAGCACATTTATACTATGACCTTGGTCAGTTTTTATTCTAGGAGCTTGATAGTATGGTACACTGCACGCTCTTACAGGTATGGTTCTTAGAGCATGTCACATGTACATCACTTGTTGGCTTCCTATATCTGATAGTAGTGGGTTATCCATGAGCATTCAGCTATCCATTACAATGACTATGGCAGTACGGTGATCTACACTTTTGGAGGGTGAGATTCGACTGACTAGATGAGGAGCATATCCTATGGAGGCCATACCATCTTGTTCTATAGTGGCCAGATCACACTAGACAACTAAGGAGGCTACAGATGAGTAGGTTCCTAGTGGGATGACACAATAACATAGTGTGTATGTTCTACTATGATCAGGTTATGAGGCAGTTTGGATAGGTACAAACACCACCATAGCCACAAACATCATTCAGGAGGTCTATTCAGAGTGATCGAAGTCCAAGGGATATAACATGATTCAGACTTGATGATGTCATCAAGAGTGACTCAGACTATTTGGATCATGACTAGCCACCTTTGGATGATGCAGATGATGTTGGGGCCACATGAGACCATGAGGAGTGGTGGAGAGCATCGTAACCACAACCATTATTCCTGATGGATGAGCTAATGGGAGAGGTAGAGCCTATGCCAGATGAGAGGGAGGAGAGAGAGAGGACAAAGATGAGGAGACACAATATAGGGCTGCTGACATATTTACTGATATTATTGGTGAGGAGTACGATGAGGAGGCAGACCCATATATGATGTGCAGGAGGGAGAGTAGGAGGATGAGGAGCAGGATGAAGAGGAAGAGGAGGAGGAGGAGGATAGAGTAGAGGAGCCACCCCTGAGTGATGACGATGATGTCGCAGCCAGGGGTTGATATCAACAGGAGGAGGTCTCACCTATACATATGACTAGATCCCAAACAATAGCAGTATCAGGTGCCAGCATGCACAGCTGAGAGGAGGTGAGAACTTCATCCATGTCCCCTACATGGGATGAGGTGGACATTCCACATTCCACCAAAGATATAGGTGATGATATTTAATTTTGATGTGTGTATGTGTTATATTTTGATGTATGATTTAATGCATATATATATACATATATCGTGATGTGTTACTGATTAAATTCTGGTTTGATTTTGCAGAGCCTACGAGGTTGGCGAGAGTTCCTACATTAGGCAATCGTAGAGATAGTGTCAGTGACGCTCGACGAAGAGGACATGGATATTGACTACATGTCCCCATCGATCATGGATTGAGAGTCAAATACCCTGAGACCTTTTGCAAGATTACGGGTAGCCTATGAGGGCCTGAGGAGACATATCCACTTAGTGAGGGTTGCACCATAGGCACAACCATCACAACGCACAACAGAGGTGGAGAGATTGGAGAGAGAGGTGGCATGATTATAGGCAGAGAGAGACTAGATAGCAGGTGAGTTGTGACTGTTACTCGCGTAGATGGAGGGGATGGATTTTGTGCTCAGATTTAGCAGATCATGATCACGCACAACTGTCTCCCAACATCCTACTATCGATGCAGCTCAACTACCAAATCTTGAGGGATTTGGTAATCACATTCCTTAGTGACACTGTATACTATGATGATATGTACCAAAAGACTTTTTGATATATGTATATATATACATTTGTATTTGAGATGGGGTAATTTATTTGTGTGAATGTTAAATTTCAATGAGATTAATTAAATAGCCTTTGGTAGAGTATTTAATTAATGGCAATGTGATTTAACAAAATATATGTGATCAGATTAAAATATATTAGAATGTATATTAGAGTCAACACAAAGAGGAAATATGTTAAGCACTTATGATTTAAAAGTAACATAACACACAAGACAGAAAACGATGAATAGTCTAAAATCTAAATTAATTATAAAGATAAATTAAATAATCACTTTAGTTTTCAAGACACATGCATAACGATTTTTCAAGAACAAAGCAATGAGAAAGCCTATAGGAGAAAATCTAATAGCTTTATCAACACTACTCTAGGATTCATACCATTCTAAAAGGGATTAGACATAATACCTACACAAATGTGTGGCATTAATCGGATGTTTAAGCAAAGTACCATCATGCTCAGTTAAGGTATAAGCTTTGGATCCATGATTCATATCGATCACATAGGAGCCTAACCAATTAGGACTGAATTTACCTTTGTCTGCATAATCATGGTGGTGTTATGTTGGTTTTCATATAAAACCAGATCACCTTTGTGAAATGTCCTAGGAATGGCACCAACATCATGTTTGCATTGCAACTGTTTAGCATAAGCCTGAAGATGCTCAAGAGCGTTAATGCATTGTTCATCAAGAATTTCAATTTGGTGTAGGCATTGTTCCGCATAAGTGTCATTATCTACAAGACCTTGGAGAGAAATCCTCAATGTAGGGATTTCTAACTCTAGCAGTAGAATAGCCTTGGTACTATAAACAAGGGTGAAAGGGGTGTTTCCAGTAGAAGAATGAACACTTGAGCGATATGCCCATAATGCATATTGCAATTGTGTATGCAAATCTTTTTGATTTTGATTAATAGTCTTCTTAAGGATTTGTTCAAGGATTATGTTAGTTCTTTCAACTTGACCATTGGACTGAGGATAATAAGGGGTTGAAAACTGATGTTGAATGTGGAAGGTCTCGAGAAACTTCTTCACATCTTTGCGCTGATGCAAGAAGTTGGGTCCACAAAAAGCTCAAAAAGTGGAAGTGTTTTTTCTGTTTTTCAGAATTTGTCACACTTGAACTGAAAATTTGAGGCACTTACACAATGAATTTTTAAAAAAGTCAGTAATATGAAATTTAGAGAGTTGAATCTAGTTTATAAATATGTAAATTATTCAAATACCCAGATTGTAGAAACTAAATTTTGATAAAGATCTATAAAAACCACTTTTTAAAAGTCCCTGTTTTTTTACCATACCATGCACGTGTACGGACAACACTTTTTGAATCAAATAAAAGTATTTTACTAATTCTTTTGGGGAAAGAGAGCTAACAACATGAAGATTGATGAGGAATTTATTTTGTAATTTTTTGTTGAATATTTTTTTTATTATTTAATTTTTATTGGCCTTAATTGTTGTTTTTAAAAATCAACGTGTACGGACAGCATAATTTGACCTAAACTAAACTTTTTTTGAATTTTTTTTTTTCATTGTGTAAAGAATTGTCTAAAGATTGATGTCATATAATTTTTTTTCTAAAAACTTTAACCAAAAAAAAGTTATTAAAAAACAAAAAAAGTCTGATATTTCAAGTTTAATGACTAGTTTGCTTTGAAATTAATTAAAAAATAGAAAATATAATCCAATCTTAATAAAAATTATATATTTAAAAACTAGACATCATGTTCTGTAATGGGTTTTAATTTTATAGATTGATTTAGAAAAAAAAATCATCAACCATATTGTCAAAGTTGAACATTCTTCTTCAATTTGCCTTAGTTTTTTAGTTACAGGTCAAAGGCTAAGGCTCAGATTGCCAAATCTTTCCTGAACCTAAAACCAAGTCTCCAGGCGGGTTGGGAAACAATTTTTTTAATAATGCATACGCTTTATTGAAACAAAATGCGTACGCGTTTCATAATGCGTATGCATTATGTTTTACCCATACGCATTTCATAACACGTACGCGTTTCTAATATATCCGTTTATCCTGATTTGACATTTTCTGATACAGTACGGTTTTCCTGCAACATTCTTTTTCTACAGTATGGCCCGCAAGTTCGATTTTCTGCATTTTTTATTACAAATTTGTCTTGTGCAGGGAATATTCTATTGCAAATTGGTTGAAAAGTCAAGTGCAGGTTGAATTTTCTGAAGTGGAATCAAGTACAAGAATAATTTACAAGAAGATTCAAATAAATGTTTTTGGATGTATTCATGATATTTTTGTGTACTTCAAAGTTCAAAGAAGAAAGGATCTTCATAGTACAAAGTGTTATTTGAATATTTGAAGGAGATAAAAATTTGAAAAGTAAATCATTTGTTTTTTCATCAAAAAGGGTTTTGTAACCATGGGATCAAAACAAAGACAAAGAAAAAAGTGTAGAATGTCAATGACACCTGAAGAAATTCAAGCAAATAAAGATATGGAGGCAAAAAGACAAAAAGATAGAAGAGAAAGAATTTGTCAAATGAAAAATTTGGAAGCATCTACTTCAATGAATGTTGAAGAGAAAGTCATGAATGATGAAATGAATGTAGATGATGCAAATGTGGAGATGGTGAATATAGAAGAAAATACAATTATGGAGAGAAACTCAACTATGTCTTCAACTACAACTTTGAATGATATGGAAACAGTACATATGCAAACAGCTTCGGTTATGTCTTCAAATCCACCTCCCAATGATATGGAAAATGCACCTATTCAAACAATCTCTCCAGGTATTGTTTCAAACCCAAGTCTTGATAATATTGATTTTGCTTGTTTAGATGAAGCTGGATACACCATTGATGATATCAATAATTATAGGGTTGAAAGAATGCAAAAACAAAAAAATGATGAAAATATATCTTATGAGAATGCAAATGCTAATCAAATCCCTCATATTGATGAAAATGAGAATGAAATCTTTTTTACTTTTGAAAATGAAAATGGAACCCCTTGTGTGAATGAAAATGAAACCCCTTGTGTGAATGAAAATGAAACCCCTTGTAATGAAGATGAAAATGTTTTTTTTACAATTGAAAAAGATGTGTTAGATAACCTTCGTGGTAAAGTTTCTTGGAGACAAATTAGAACTTATGGAAATAAAATATATAAAATGTTTTTTTATAGAAAGAAATTAGGATTCTAATGTCAACTCATGGTGCAATTGATGAGAATGTGGAAAATGAGAAAAGTGATGAAAAAATTAGGTATTTTTGTAAAACCAAAAAAGAAAGATGATTCAGTAGAACAAGTCATTTCTAGTGTTGCTAATGCTATTGATTTTATAGGTAAGAAAAGTCGATCTAAAGATAAAAATGCAGCTCATCGTGCAATAACAACTACTTTACTTGATAAAGCAACTTCAAATAAAAGAATGTTAAGTAGGATTAGTAAATGTATAAAAGTAAATCCCAAAACTTTGATTAGAGCTGCTAAAAGAAGAGAAAATATTGAAAATGATCCAATTAATCAATGTTGGAGTTTTAGTGGTAGACTCCCAAGATCAGACATGAAATTAACTAATGAAATTAAATCTTTAATCGATAAATTTTGGCATGATAATACAAGAGTATCACCTAACATTAGAGATGTCTTAAAATTAAGGGTGGGTTCCAAAATTCGTGTACCTCATCCAAAGCATCTCTTAGATATGACTCAAACTGAATTATATTAAAAAAATTTAGATGCTTCAATCTTACCATTGAATATTAAAATAAGTCAAAGATCATTCGAAAAGTGTAAACCTTGGTATGTTAGAATTAATAAGCAACGAATTTCTTGTTGTTATAAGACTCATGTACAATTTCGTTATTATTATGATAGTTTTTGATATATATGATCCACTTTGCATGTTAACCAAATTATTCAGGACATTTGTGGTGTTAATATGCCACCTGAAAGAATCAAAGATTTTATATCAGGTTTGTTTTGCGAACCCTCTAACGGAAATTTATTTTATTTAAAATCATGTATTTCTAGAGAATGTGATAGATGTGCTAACTTTTCATTATTAGGTGAATGTATGCATGAAAGTAGTTTAAATGAATTTGGACAACAATTAGTAGATGTAAAAAGATTCAAAAATGTTGAGTATTCTTTAAAAGATGGAAAAACTGGAAAATGTTGTGAGCTAATTATGGAAAAAAATATTGTGCATGCATTTATTAAAGAATTTAAAGATAAGATTGTACCTAAATATGTTCAACACTCTCAGTATGCTCATTGGCTTGATAATCAATTTTGTTTATGTAAAAACACATTCCCAATTGGAACTATATTGTCGGTTGTTGATTTTGCTGAAAATTATACTCTTGCTCCACAAGAAGAAATTCAATCACAGTATTATAATTCAGTGCAAGTATCTATTTTTGTTCATATTTTTTATAGACATGTAGATGATAGTAGAGAAGATAATAGAAATTTTTTGAGAGAGTACCATTTTTATGTAAGTGATAATTGATTACATTCATCTGAGTTTGTTCAATATTGTTTTGATATATTTTACAAAAATTTAAAAGAAAGAGGAATTCAATTGCTAGAACATCTCATATGGTCAGATAATTGCACGGGTCAATTCAAAAATGCTAGGATGTTTTATTGGTTATGTAGAGTTCATAAGGAAAATAATATCCAGCACATATGGAGTTTTTTTGAAGCCGGTCATGGTAAGGGAGAACACGATGGAGCAGGTGCATGTGTGAAAAGAGCTCTTGCTAGAGAGCAACTAAAATTTGAGGATGCTGCAAAATTTAGAGATGCACATGCAATTGTAGATTGGTGCAATACCAAATTATCTACAAGAGTAAGTGAGAGCTCAATAATTCACCGCTTCTTTTGGTTAGTTGAAGAAAATGATATTTGTTCTCGACAAGATTGTGAAACAATTAATGGATCTGCAAAATGGCATTCATTTAAGAGTTCGAATGCAAACACATGGACAATATGGACAAGGGAATTGGCATGCTTTTGTCAATTTTGTATTGCAGGTGATTGGGAGGCTTGTGAAAATATGGAATGGGTTGAACAATGGCAACAAAGAGCCTTAACACCTACATCGACACATGTTCAACATGGAACAATAATTGAAGATAATCAAGCGTTCGCATCAAATGATTATGATCGTGTTTCTGATCTTCTACAAGAAGGTACATTATTTATTGAGATGAATTTTATATGTATGCATGTTTATATACATGAATTAAATATAAGTCATGCTCTTTGTCGAATTTTTTATCTATTTTTGTAAGACATGTGTATGTTGTTGTTGCACCCGAGGGGAATGAAGAGGAGATAGAGTACTAGTTGGCTAGATGTGTTGAGAGAAAATATAAGTTGGTACATCCTAGAGTGGATGATGATAACTTTGAGTATCCAACTGGTTCAGTCATTGTTGTTGGCACCTGGCTTTGAAAATATTTGATAAGAAAGAATGGCTTGCCTGCATTTGAAGATTATGAAAGACACAAGAGGATTATACATTATTCACATTTGATTTTGGCAACCAATATAAAACTAGTTAGATATCACGGGAGGCCTGCTAATAAAGTTTTACGGACACTTTCAATGGATGATCATGAGACAATCATAGATGCATTACAAAAAAGAGAGGATGTGGATGGTACAACAGAGTAAATAAATATTGGTAAGTATATCTAGTTGTATGTATATATTTAATTGATATATATAAATTTGTCTTTAAATTCATTTCCTTATTAAAGTTTTATATCATTTTTTTGTTTCAGGTCTCCCTTGATACAAAAAAGAGAGGAGATGCACTCTTATTACAATGGAATTCGAATCTATAGACAGGTAACTATATATAGTTGTAGATACATTTAGTTGAAAGTATAAATATAAAACTAAATTTAACTCATTGTCATTTTATAAAAAATTTATAATTTATTTCATATCCCCTTAAGCCATCCTCGTATGTGCCATTAATCCATCTGCTTGCATCCCCTTTAAGTCTCTCTATTAATTCCCTTTAATTCATTCTATTAGGACCCCTTAATCCATATCCTTGTATATCTATCCTTAATCCATCCTCTTGCATCCCCTTAAGTCACTCTCTCAACACCCCTTAAGACATCCCCTTAAGCCATCCCCTTAGGTCACATGGTTTAGAGTTTAGGGTTTCTAGGGTTCATGAGATGCTTAGAATAACAAATTTATATGGATTAATGGTTTAGGGTTGATCTCCTAGGATTTAGGTCATGTGGTTTAGGGTTTAGGGTTTCTAGGGTTCATGTGATGCTTAGAATAACAAATTTATATGGATTAATGGTTTAGGGTTGATCTCCTAGGATTTAGGTCATGTGGTTTAGGGTTTAGGGTTTCTAGGGTTCATGTGATGCTTAGAATAACAAATTTATATGGATTAATGGTTTAGGGTTGATCTCCTAGGATTTAGGTCACGTGGTTTAGGGTTTAGGGTTTCTAGGGTTCATGTGATGCTTAGAATAACAAATTTATATGGATTAATGGTTTAGCGTTGATCTCCTAGGATTTAGGTCATGTGGTTTAGGGTTTAGGGTTAAGGGTTTAGGACCCTTAAGTCATATCCTCTTACATGTACCCTTATTCCACAATCTTGCATCCCTTAAGTCACTCGCATAATTCCCCTTAAGCCATTCTCATAGGACCCATTAAGCCATACCTTAGGGTTCATGACATGCATCCCATTCATCCATCCTATGGAAAACATCATTTGAATTTTTATGAAATTTATAAGATCCAATTTTGTAACTTTTACTATATATTTACTTAAATGAATCAAAAAAATTATAGAACTACTTACAGTTTACATTAATTATTTTTGCAAGTTCTCATCAAGTCGGTCTACCATGCGATTGTCACTGAAAAATTATTTTATCAAGAGACTATGTAAATATCAATTTTTGGTCTTCATGTAAAAATTGATAAGCTAAATAATTGGATATACATGTGCACACATATATGTTTCATCATGTTGTATAGTTGTATGATTTTCAATTAACTTATTAGTAGCATTTTAAAAATCTCATTCCAATTTTATAGATTATACATTTCATATAATTGTTCAAATATTTTCTAGAATTGGTAAATAGTTAAAATTACGTCGAGCTCTTAATTTATTATGAATATAATCTAAACTATTTAAGGAATATTTAAATTTATCACCTTTAACCATGTGATAAATTATATATTTATGAAATTTGATTGTAGAGATAAGAATTTATATCTAGTGCATGTATTACTTCAAAATTAGATAAAATATCTAGATCTACATATACATATGAGTGCATATAATCATCAAAATGAACATAACATGATCATAATTGACTGCATATATATAATCATCACATTAAAGTCATCTGATATAAATAAACAAAAATATCTATATGTCAAGTCCAACACATAAAAGTTTAAATAAAACTAGAGATGTCTGGTCTATTTAAAATTTAAAACCATTTAACTATTAGGCTGATCAATCAAATCAAGTCTCCTCTTTGTTCCAGGTCAATTAGATGTACCTACATAATGCTATAAAAGAGTACAAGTAACTTGAAATTAGATTTAAATTTATTTATAAATTTTGATATAATTAAACATATTTAAACCTGACAAAATATAAACTTTTGGATAAAAAAAAATTAATTAATTAAATATCTAGTAAATACAATAAAAATTATTTTTAAGACATGAATAATTTACCATATGATCATGTGGATCTATTGGAACATTTTGTTCAATGGGTAGCATAAGTGTCACTTGAGAAGATTCAAATGCCTGATCTACTATATCCTGCATATTCATATAAAGCAATCAATATGTTAAAACCTCGAATATATATATATATATATTTAAAAGATGCGTAAAAATTGGTTAGGATATTTAGTAAAGTTTACAACCTTGAATGATATGACCTCAAGATCACGCACCTAAGATTGCCCATGCATAAATGCTGATGATGTCTCAGGTGCACCTGCAATGGGTGTCTCATGAAATGCCTGCATATATATGTACAACAATTTGTATAGATCATTCACGCATGTGTATGTAAATGTAAAAATTAAATTAGATCTATGATGTGTATTTAATTCAAACTTAACAAACTTTTTGAAAGAACGCACCTGAGCTGATGATGACTCAGGAGCGCTCACCACAACTTGTGCTTGGTCAACACTAGGCATGCTCATCTGACCTCTCTGCATCTAGATATAGTATATATCAATCACACATCATGTTTAAACATTCAAAATAAATTAGATATATATATCCACACAAACTAGATTTAATATATATTGGTTTAAGTACCTGACCAAAAGGTGAGCCCATATCTACAACACTCGACATATAGACATGATCATTTTGAGTTTCAGGCATTGTCTGATCATGCGTCTACACCAAACACTTATTGAATTAATATTGTATTATATATATAATTTGATGTTATTATTTAAACATGAATTTTGCACATTCCAAAAAAATATATTAAGTTCAAAAGATGAACATACCTGTGTAAGATGATGCTCAGAATATGGTAAATCCATAAATGACTCTGTCTCAGACGCAGGTGGGTCACCTGAAGTGGATGCCTGAGTATTCCTATTGCTGGAGCCTCCATGCTCTCTATTGACCACTTCAGCTGCCGCGTGTGAAGTCTAATGAGTGAGATGTCCTGAAAGTGAACTTAATGCTCCTAATGTCGATAGCATGGTTTGCTGCTGAAATGCAGCAGGAGCACCAGGAGAAGCAGGAGGAACAATAGGAGCAATTGGAGCACGTTGTTGAGGATCAACACGTGCTCCTAATCTATGTTGGGGCATGCCATGCCCAGCTCCCTGAAATGACCTCATATCAAAATAGTTGGGTTTTAAACCCAACTCAAACTCTGCCCATAACTTTCTCAAAAAGTATAGGGGCACCTCAGAATTGCCATGTGGTGGAGTATCAAACACCATCCACCATCTATCCCAAAAATGTGCAGCTATCAAGGGGTGTCTACACCATAAAATTGAAATTCATTTTTTGGTGGGTGGAATTGGTTGGCTAGTTTGGGGGTTAAAAAAATACTGGCATAGGGCTTCTTTGGTAATTTTAAGGTCATTAATTTCTTTATAAGACAATCCATCTGCATAGAATTGTCTCCTCTCGTCTCTCCATTGATGGAAACTATCTAGGTCCGCATCAATAAATCGAATAGAATCGACAATAATTTGCATCATAGATGCAAACTGTGAGAGATGGGGGGGAATTCTAGGCTCATTTTTTATCAGATCTATATTTTCTTGAATGACCATAAGATTTTCCGTAATGCTCTCTCTCAACTGATCCTGGTCTACTATAGGGGATTGGGGGTTAGGAGGTGGAGGGTTTGGAGGAATGGGGTTTTCTGGTGGTGGTGGGTTAGGATCTACGGGATCTACAAGAATATGTGGTTCAGGCATAAAATCCTCAATGCTAAATAGTGGATCCATGTGAATGTACAACCAAATGGCAACTGTACACGTTAAACAATTAAAAAATATATATCAACAAACTAATTAAATAATGCAGACAATTTGAAAGAACTATTTAAAAATCACATTGAACGTGCACAAATCCAAAATGCAATTCATTTGAAGACCATTCGATTTATCATTAAAAAATCCATAATGTTCAGTAAAAATTCATAGCATGTACACATTAAAGTTTATAATTTAAGTTTGTACAAGTTTTTAAAATTTCAAATTTGTGGTTTACAATTTGAGTTTTGGGTAAGGGATTGTGTTCATATTTTAGAATGTAGGGTTTAGTGTCTATGTATATTAGAATAATGTAATAACCATTAAGATCTAGAAATTAAAAAAATTGGTTATAAGGATACATTTAAACATATAATAATAGAAACATTAGAATCATGGTACATTTGAAAAGGGGAAATGATAATAGGAGTTACTATAGAACACAAAATATTGTTCATATGAGAGACATAAAAGGTATGAGAATTAAATATTATTTTAATAATAAATTATTAAACAATAGTATACTACATGAAACTTAAAGGATGAAAATAAATTAAAATTATAGTGATTAAAAGTAATAATTATGCAAAAAAATAAAGAATCCAAACTACCAATTCGGTAGGGTCAAATCCAAGAAAGTTTGCAACCCAATCCTTCACCAATTATAGAATTTAGAGTTATACATTTTAATTTCTTGATTTTTTAAAATTTTGAGTAATAATAATGAAAGAAAATCTATAAGTTGATGTTCTAGGACCCCCTTTGACAAAATGGTAACAATCGACCTAGATTATGTTGAATCAAGAGTGAAGGAAATGAAAATTCAATATGTTATGACTAAAAGTCTATGGTTGTTATAAAAAATTGAGGGAAATGCATTGTCTTGTGATACCTCACAATTATCTCTACTAAAAATAAACTTTGTTGATCACACCTAAAGACCCCATTGTTATATAAGTTTGTAAATAAACTCTTTCAAAACTAAGATTGTGAGAAACAAAAATTGAAGAAATAAGACTAAAACCCTATGTGTTTTAAAAAGTTCCACTAGTATTCATGATTTTTAAATCCTTATGAAACCATAAAAAACCTTAGGTACCTAAGTACGGGGATTCAGTTCAAAAAGACATTGCTGATAGATTTATTTTTCAAGTTTAAGATAAAAAATTTAATCGATATAGATGAAGATTTTTTTTAAATACGATTTCATCTAGGGATATGTTGCCTTATATTAGAATTTTTATCACACTAATTCTAACTTGAACCATAGACGAGCTAATTATAACTTGAACCATAGACCCTAATTATAATTTGAACCCTAATGTATTCTAACTTGAACTCTAACCCTAATTGTAATTAAATCAGGTATCATAACCTTAGTTGAACACTAACCCTAAATGCATATAAAATTTTTAATCATAAACCTAATTAAATATTTATTGAATGTTTAACTCTCACCAAAATTACAACCATTTAACCCTAGACTCTTAATTTAATTTTTACCCCAACCCTAGAATCCTACACCAATTGACAGGGCTAATTCTAACTCCAAACCTAACCTGCATCTTAAATTTTAATTCATAATTTCATAATCCTAAACCTAACCCTAATAAAAATATAACCCTAACTCTAAACCTAGTTGAATACAAACCCTAACCTCAACCCTTACCCGAATATTTATCTTAGAACCCTAACCCTAGAATGAATTTTAACCCTAGAAGCAGGTAATTGAATTCTTTAATATTAAACAAGTAAACCTAATCATAACCCTAATTGTAATTTTGAAATCTAACTATACAATATATATTAAAGTTTAAGCCAAACCCTAATTGTACCCTAGATTTAACCTAATTTTAACCTACAAATAGGGTTTTAGTTTACGTTACGTTTTCTAGGGTTTTAGTTTGCGTTATGTTTTCTAGGGTTTTAGTTTATGTTTTCTAGGGTTTTAGTTTACGTTTTCTAAGGTTTTAGTTTATGTTTTCTAAGGTTTTAGTTTATGTTTTCTAAGGTTTTAGTTTACGTTTTCTAAGGTTTTAGTTTATGCTTTCTAGGGTTTTAGTTTACGTTTTCTAGGGTTTTAGTTTATGTTATGTTTTCTAGGGTTTTAGTTTACGTTTTCTAGGGTTTAGGTTCAAAGATTAACGATCTAAGTAAATTAGTTTTTTAGAACATACAGTTTAGGGTTTCAAATTTCAAAACTAAATGTGTCAAATTTAGGTTTTCGATTTAAAATTTTATGTTGTTTTTTTCATTGATGTTTTCGGTTAATTAAATGCAGTTTAAAAACTATTAAATATTAAATTAAAACAAACTAAACAAAAATAACTAAATAGCAATTATAATGCAAACATATTGTAGAATTCAACCAACCTGGAGGTCGTTGAGGTCAGGTGTGTCGACGGGAGGAGGTGAGAGTGAAAATTTTCCAGATTTCGGCCATCCAAAATGTGTACGCGATCTGTTGTTTTTTGTCTTGGCGCTCCAAACTTGACTGTGAAAATGACTTTCACAGTCTCTTATTTAAAAAAATAAATAGTCTTTAGAAACACGTACGCATTATGAACGCGTACATGTTGTGATATGCGTACGCATCTTGGAACACGTACGCGTTATGAACACATACGTGTTTCACAACGCGTACACGTTTTAGGTTTGTATCCCGAACCGTAACGCATACACGTTACTGATTCAGGATCACGTATGCAATACATAATGCGTATGCGTTTTGCGCGTGATTTTTTTTTTTCATCTGAAACTTCCCCTCTTCATTGACCCAACTTCTTGCACCAACCCCTTTATTCTTAAAGGGTGTACTGTTATCTAAGACTAACGTGGAAGGAAGACCAAAGCGAGCAATAATGTGTTCTAATAAGAAACGACATATCACCTTAGTAGTTATGGATCAAAGGGGAATAGCTTCGACCCATTTGGTGAAATAGTCAGTAGCAATAAGGATGAATGTATGTCCAGTAGAAGAAGGTGGGGAGATATTTCTAATTAGATCCAATCCCCACACTAAGAATGGTCAGATAGGTATTTGGGTATGAAGCTCAAAAATAGGAGCATGGATCAAATGACTATGTTCCTAGTACTGATGGCATTGCTTAACATATGCATAGCAATATTTTTCCATTTTTTTCCAATAATAACCCATGCGAAGGAGTTTTTACACTAGGGTTTTTTTGCCAAAATTTCCACCACACATACAAAAATGAGCGTGTTTGAGGGCGACATGAGTTTCAGCATCCTTCAAGCATCGCAAGAGGATTCCATCAAAGTATCTTCTATACAATGTATCAACACGGATTATATATTTATTGGCCAACTTTTTGAGGTGAATGTGGGCATTTCAGGTTGTAGGTTTGGGAATAGTACTATCTTTTAGATAATTATAGATCGCATCATACCATTCACACTGATTATCAAGAAAAGTGGGACAAACATCATTGGGTGTATCGGTGATGGAGGGTTTCATAAGGGGATGGATGGTAAAGACTACTTTTTCAGAAGGATCTATAGGATATATAAGAGAGGTTGCACTATCCATTGCATCCACCTGGCGATTTCTTTTGCAAGGGATATTATTGATGGTGAAGGAGTCAAATTGCGCTAAAAATTTGAGAACGGGATCCTTATATTGTGATATTTTATCCTATTGAGTTTGACAAAGACTATTAATTTTTTTAATCACTAATAGTGAATCACCATAGATCTTTATATCTTGGACCCCCATGACTAAAGCAACGTGTAATCCAATGATTAATTCTTGATACTCAGTTGTGTTGTTCGTACATAGTAAATTGAGGTGATAGGATAAGGGAATGGACTTTCCTACAGGTGGAATTAAAATAACTCTAGCACTAGAGCCTGTTCTACACTTGGATCCATCAAAGTACAATTCCCATTTAGGAAGGTCTATAGTAAACACACTATCATCAGGGAAAGATTTAGTGGTGGATAATTCTATAGGTGAAGGAGTATTAGCTAAATGGTCGGTTAGGTCTGGGCCTTTGATTTCTTTTTGAGAAATAAACTTAAGGTAAAACTCAGTTAAAAACATGACTCATTTAGCAAGATGTCCGGAAAGATCTATTTTATTAAAAATATATTGAAGAGGATCAAAAAATTTTAATCACTTGTACTTCAGCATTATGTAAGTAATGTTGCAACTTACTAGTAGCGAATACAAGATCGAGACATTTTTTTTTCAATTTTTGAGTAACGGGTCTTATAATCAAGGAGTGTTCTACTAATATAGTAAACACGATGCTCTTTACCACTAGGATCCTGTTGAGCTAACAATGCAGCAAGAGCATGGGCGGAAGCAGTGATATAAAGGATGAAAGGTTGGTTGGGTATAGCAGGTTGTAAAATAGGTGGAGTTGCGAGGTATTATTTTAAGCTCTCGAAGGCCTATTTACAATTATCATTACAATATAAATTGACATCCTTTTCAAGGAGATGTGTGAAGGGTAACGTACAATCGGCTAAGCAAGTGACCAAATGATGAATGACTTGTATCTTTCCTTGTAATGTATGTAATTGGGAGATGTTATGAGGTGGTGGCATATTAATTATAGCATCAATTTTCTTTGTATCCACCTCAATGCCTCTATGATAAACCCTAAAATTTTACCACTATCTACTCCAAAGACACACTTTTTGGGATTTAAGCTCATGTTATATTTGCGCATAAATTTGAAGATTTGCCAAAGGACATTCACATTATCTTGACGGGTTAAGGATTTAGCAAGAATGTCATCAACATAATCTTTTAAGATTTTGTGGATGTAATCATGAAAGATTAAGGTCATTGCTGATTGACAAGTAGCATCATCTTTATTTAAACCAAAAGGCATCATAACCCAACAAAATGTTCCCCAAGAGGACATAAAGGCCATCTTGTATTGATCTTGTGGGTTAATGAAGATTTGATTATACCCAGAAGATTCATCCATAAGGGATAAAAAATCATGTCCAGCAGTGGAATCCATGATCATGTCGATGTTAGGAAGAGGAAAGTCATCTTTTAAAGAGGCCTTATTCAAGTCTCTAAAATTCGCACATATCCTAACACAATTATCAAGTTTTTCCACCATGATAATGTTTGATATCCAAGGAGAATAATCAATGGGGTGAATGAAACCCACGTCAAGAAGTTTTTCAAGTTCTCCTTTAACATGCAAGGCTATCTTAGGATTCATTTTTCGAATCTTTTGGTGAACTGGCTTAGCATTTTCAACAAGGACAATGTTATGGGTAACTATCTAGGGATCTATTCTAAGAATATCATAATACTTACAAGAAAATAGTTCAGGAAAGGTATGAAGCAAGGTTGCAAGGTCCTCTTGTTCCTCATCATCAAGGCACATCTTGATTTTAATGACTTTATCTTTGTCATCAATATCCATCGATATGTCAAGGGTCTCTCCTAAAGGGAGTGCATTAGACTTAGGAACTTCAGGATCATATGGTTCCATACTTGTGTGAGGTTCATTAATGTTATGAAGGGTGTATTCAAAATTTATCATAGCACAAGAGACATGTTTCTTGGAGCGATAAGTTCTTTTTGAAGAACCTAACAAGTGTTTCAAATCATCATCGTCATGAACATAGGTGAATCGGGGAGAATCTAAATCAAAAAAATCAAGATTCTTAAGTGTGAGGTTGGTTCTTGATGTATATGTTATAGTTTTTATGTTGAGAGAGGGTTGTTGATTTGCTTTTGTAGCTTTCGAAAAGGAAAACCCTAGACCGGTTTTATTTCCTTGTGTATTAGGTTCAATGGGTACATAGATGCCTTGTTCATGCTTGTCACATCCTTTACCATTGTAGCCTAATTTTTTCACAATATCATAACAACATCCATAAACTATTTCCATTTCTTGTGGGTTAGGGGTTTTTGGATAATCTATCTCATCAAAATTCATTGTATAAGTTGCATGTTCTTTCAAGAGAGATGAGGTAGATGGGTAGGAAGGGTGTTCCTCTTGTTGGGTAGAGAGGACAATAGATTTTTCTTGTTGAGTATCCTCTTTTTGTGTGACAACAAACTCACCCATAAAGGAAGGGGTAAATTCTAAAGATCCCAAATCATCACCAAGTAGATTAAAATTGGGTTGATCTTCAACTTGGTCTTTCTAAGGAGGGGGAATATTGGAGGTAGGAATTAAGGTATAAAGAGGACTTGATGTGCCCTTTTCAAGTTGTAAGCAACTCTCGGGTTAAGGGTCTATGTCAATTTGATAAACTTTATTATTATAGACATATTTTATTTTTCGATGAAGGGTTGAGGGTACTGCATGCATCTCATGTATCCATGATCATCCCAAGAGGATATTATAAGAAATTTCATAGGGCATGACATGAATAGGAGTTTTCAGTGTAACCATAATGATAGTAATGGGTAGGTTATGACACCAAGAGGTTGCTTTGTAACATTTTCAAATCCTCTAATGGATAAGGAATCAGATTGGATTTTTGATCTATCGACATGTAACCTATGATCAAGAAGCTTCGTGTTGCACACATTTAGGGTAGAACCATTGTCAACGAGGGTCCTTTTGATACCTATCCAATCATATTGGGCTATAATCATAAAGGCTTCATTTTATTTTCTTAACTCTAATGGAGAGAGCTCATGTTGATAGAATGTAATTTCCACATTAGTTATGTTCATTTCATGGAGGAGAGGTGCCACATCATTGGCATTCATACCAAGAGGGACCACTATCTGTTGCAATGATGTTTGAAGCATAGAATGATAGTTAGGAGAATTATGAAGGAGATCCCAAAGAGATATCTTGGTGGGAGTGTTTTTAAGTTGTTCAACCAAATCATACTCCCTAAGTTGTGAGTTTAAACGAGGATCCACAGATAAGATAGGATTGGGTAAGGGGAGGGAAGTGGAGGTAGATGGTTGTTGGGGATGCAAGTTATTATGAGTATAATGAGTGTGAGTGAAGGTATCATTATTAAGATGGTAAAGGGTAAACTCAGGTTGAGATGGGTTTGGAGGTGTAGGGGAAGGTGGGTAAAGAAAAAATTGGGGTTGGATGACATTGACATATTTTGTTTGAGGTTGTTCATCATGAAAAACCATAGTGGATGAAGTATGGGAGATGAAATTCTGGAGGACTTCATCTAACATACCCATATCATCACAACTAAGAGATTTGGAAGACAAGGGTGGAGAGGGTTTAACTATATCATCACCAACCGTAGTGGATGAACTGATTGAGAGGAAGCCTTGAAGGGCTTCATCTAACTTATCAAAATCATTGCTACTAAAAGGTTTAGATGATATAGTGTTCCTATAGTGAAGAAGTGTGTGCATTGTATTATGTGAGGTTGTTATGTTTTAGGTGTATGTTCCACTGAATTTTCTTTGAAATAAATAGGAACTAAAGCGGAAAATGAAACATGTAAAGCTCTAATGCTACTCATAAATACCATTTTAAGCTAATAATAACCATATAACAAAGAATAACATAACTAGAACCAAACATAAAAAAAAATTAAATAGAAAGTACAAAATCTGGAAAGAAAATACAGGAATTACTGAAGCAAAATGTATATTGGGACTAGGTCGCCTAGGGTGACGACTTAGTCCTGGTATGAGTATTTTTAGGGTGTTCTGTATTTTCTGATGAAAAATGCTAGTTTCTAGAATGTAATGTGCAGGGGTATATGATATATGCCAAATTTTTGTATTATGCAAGGAAATGAATGAAAAATATGAGTCTTTTTCACTAATGCAATTTATGAAACCTTAGGATGCATTTTTAAACAATGCAACATTCAATCCAATGCTAAAGAGAAATTTCCTAAGATGCAAATGTAGACTAAATCAGAAGTACAATGTGTTAAAATTCAAGTTCACCAAAGTGAACCACAAAATTTAATGCTTTGGATGGAGGTAAGGAATGGGTCCTCTACAATGTTATAGGGTTTTTCACCTAGGAGGAAGAGGGTTTCTCCTTACCAACTGGGGGCATTAAATCTTGTGATTCATTCAATACTAGGGATTGAATATGTAATGTAATATGCTAAGTACTAAAATATAATATATAAACGTAACTACTTAACCTAAACTATGAGAGTCTATTGTGCTGGAAAACACATGAAGTATTATAACAATGATAAAATTAAGATTAAACTAAACAAAATAGCCTATTAAATCAAATGGGTGCACTTGGAAATTGCAGAAAGTGAAAGAAGAAGATGTGGGAGCCTCAAAAAACTGAAGAAATCTGGATTCTAAGTCAACTGGGACACTTACGCCAAGTGGGGTGACCTAATCCATTTTAAGGAAAAATGTTCTGAAAGCCATTTATGCCAACTGGGTCTCCAAATCTGCAATTTTTTGTGTTGAGAACCTATAGTGTGACTACGTCACCACTATGGGTGACCTAGTCCCTTTCAACTTTTATGGAAAATTGAAAGTGGACATGGAGGCTTCTGGTCTATATTTTGCTTCTTCATGGGAATCCAGACCCAGATCTACAAAATGAATTACAAAATAGAAGATATTTGGATTTCTAATGTGGGGTTTGCCTTGGTCAAACCCCTATTTTGTATTTAAACTTGTAATGGAATATAAAATCTGCATAAACCCTAGCCCTAAGTGTGTCTAGAACTAGAAAAACCTGAAATAAAGATAAACCCTATTCTATTGTGCTAGAATAAGATGCAAGTAATAGATTTGAAATGATGCAAGACTTCAACCTTAGAAACCCTACAACATTGCAAATGAGTACAAAAGAGGAAAGAAAATGTGATGCAAACCTTAAATCTGAAAATGGTATGAAAGTAGAAGATGGAGTCACTTTGAAGATAGTCTTTAGGAGTGGTTTGGTGGCTAGTTGCACCTCTTCAACCTAGATTTTCCCATGAATATACATAGGCATCTATATTCAACCTTTTTCAATGTGTGATCTTGGATGTGAAGTGGGCTTGAAAACCTAAAAAAATCCCTAATTTGTTGTCCAAAAGCTTCAACTTTTGCTATGAGAGAGATGAATTTTCTTGAGGAAGATGTTTTTGCATTTGATTCTTGGAGTTGGATGTGAAAAATGACTAAGAGAGAGAGGAAAAATTACCTAAATACAAGTATTTATAACCAAAAAGACCTAATTGTGAGGAATTTTGACCTAATAGGCCAACACCCATCGGGAACTTATGATAGAATATTCATTTTCGTGCTTGAAACTTCAAAAATCCTTAAAAAGGAATAGGTCTCCAACTTGTGCAACCTAGTCCCACTAAGGGATTTTAAATTGGGAATAGTGGTTTTTGATTAATTTTGATATTGCTTGTCGGGGGTTAAATGATCCCTTAGGTATAATAGGCCTCAAAGTCAAAATTAACCAACCGTAGGGGCCTATAAATGTTGTTTTAGGGTGGTAATTGATGAAATTGGACTTAAAGTAGGACCAAAACAGGCACAAAATTGTCCTTTTCTTAAAAGGTATACAATTTTTGGTGACACAAAAGGAAAATAAATAATACTTGAAAATTAGTCTAGGGTAAATAAATAATTGAAACAACTATCAATAAATACACCTACAATTAATGAGTGAGTGATAATGAAGTGAAATAAATACTCAAATTTGAATACATAAAAATAATGATACATAGATCTAAATTTGGTGAAGAATTTTTACAATGGATGTGATAAATTTATTAGTAATTAGGAAATGATAACAACAATGGCTCTATGCCATTAATTTTATTATTAAATAATAAAGTTCAAGTATGCACCCACAAAATTAGTTATTGCACTTGTGGAACTAATTGGTGTGCCCATTGATCTAAAGTCTACTTGCATCTTTGAATCCTACTTGATTTATTGTTTAGAAGAAAGGATCACTCCCAGTTTTTTTAATCTCATGTTGATGATTCAATAGTTGAATAAAAACTTGTAGATACCACACATAAATATGTAGTGATTTCTAGGATGTTCATTCAAGATGATGATGCAATCTTGATACTCTAGAAAATTATTTATATTTTTTGAGTGGATCTTCAATGGTCCTTAGGTTGGATGCAAATTAGTTAGGGTTTTCTCTTAAATATAATAGCCTAGAATTCCAATTTGTAAATTTCATGTTCAATTTAGCAATTAACAATTAGTTAGGCTAAGTTAGCTTGGGTCAATAATTTAAATTTAAAATTTCCATGTTATATGTCATGTTTCTATCATCGGATTGACTCAGGTTAGTTTTGTTCATGCAAATTTGATTTTGGGATAAATAACACATTAATTAAAGTTTGATATTTCTCCCCATTGCATATACATAAAAATATAGATAAAATTCTTGAGTTAATTACCAAACATCATGTTGAACACTAGTTATACACAAGTAATTCTATAAAAAATAAACACAATCAAAATAAATCAAAAAAAGGAAAAACTATAACATGTAAAATTTTCACTATTATAGTAGATTACAACTAATTTTTAACTCTCACAACTTAAATGTAGTCAAAAATATAGTGTTTGTTCTACAGAGTTTGCATGATTTGTTTCAATTCATGTCTTGTATACATAGTGAATGGGGGTAGTAGGTAGCCAATTTATGGTTCAATCTCACCATGTTAAGATATACTCTAAACACTCCCTCCCCCCAAAAAAAAAAAAATCTAATAATTCTAATGAAAAAATGATATCAATCAAGCTACACTTACATTCACAATAAAATGATTGGGAGAAATTTACTTCCTTAAGATTTTAATATATTATAATGACACAGAATTGCACCTAGGGGCAATTCCACATTTTCGCATCTTGCCTAGCATTTATGACACCTTAGAAGAATTAATGACAAAATCCCATGAGACAGAATTTCATGATTCTGACTCCATGTGGACACATGGAAAAATGACATAAGCCTAACAGGGCATTTCCCGAAAATGTATGCCTTGGACGCCTATGCGGCACATGGACGTTCACATGGCACGCTAGCATCCTGGTGGTTTTCTGAGTCTGAAATGGTGAATCTAGAACCCTAACCATTGCGACAAGTGTCTTGGCAGTTAGGTTTCAATTAAAATGGCTATATGTCATCCTAACATACATAAAAATCTCATTTTTCCCTCATTTTGGGGTTGGAAGCAATCATTTCAAACATTGTCACCACTTGCTAGATTGGGTAAGCTCTATCCTTGAATAGCAGCACTGTTAATAGCGAAGCCATGCTAGACTGAGGTCCCTCCAACAACTACTAGCTCTCCAACATCTACCAGCTCTCAAGAAAACACATCGCAGCATGCCCATGTGCTCCAGAAGAGAATCTTGACCCATGGGTAATGCTCTCTCTCCCTATCACTCTCTCTTACTAGTCCATTTATTACTTTGTGGTGCAATCTCTACTCTGAAGTAGGTTTTGTTTTCACTACGCTTTGTTTGCTTACTTTACGCTCTTTCCTAAACTTGGTTGTTCATGGAGGTGGGCACACCAGTACAGGGGTCTGATTGAGGCAGGCCCCTATACAACCCCAACCTTTTCCCCTTGATCTTTTTTTTGTAGATTATAAAGGGAAACTTGGAAAAAATATTCAAACACATGAAGGTAACCTTGTTTCAAGTTCTACTACATTTCCCTTTAATCTCTAGCTTTTTGTCAATTGTTTGATCCTTCACTCTTCTTGACCCAAGCCGAGAAGTAAGATGCATTTTCATCTATCTAAGCTCCTGAGATCTTCATGGCTCAAGACACCAGTGCATCTTGTGGAGGATAGTTTATTGCACTGGTGTCCTAAAACTGCATTGAAGTCTTTTGGCCGAGAGCTCCTCATCTGGGGGTAGAAATCTAGAAGTCTTTCTCTTTCGGGGCCTGAAGCAACTTTTTCATTATCCTTCACAGTTTCATCGATTCATTCAGTTTGAGGTGTATAAGGGCAGTTCGTTCCTTGGTGATCTCTTAAGAATAAAGAGACCCATGTGCAGTGAATCCCTCTTATATCACATTTTGGTGAACTTCACGTGAACCATCAGATCTATTTTCATAATGTTGTCTAGTTATAATGAGTCCTTTTTCAAACAATATTTTGATATGTTGGAAGATGCTCTAGATGATTTCTTAGAAGCACTCTCCCTTATCTATAAATCTCCAAAACAAACTCCTTCCTTGCGAGTTGAAGAGTCGGTAAATGTGGTAGTAGTTTTTGTGGCTCCTCCAAGCCCAAGAAACCCATCATTTATGTGACCCCAGCTGATCCATTCCCTAGAAAGGACTATTCCATCTATGGGATTTCAGGCCGTAGCAATCCATCGGACTTATATTCAAGATTTACGAAGGATCTTGAATCTACTTCTTATAATGTTGTCGGACATATGTACCCTACAAGGGGAAACAAACAAAACCTAGAACAACAAGTTGTTGTTCCTACATCGCAACCAGATCAAACTCCAACTTATTTACCACCATCTCAACTTGACCTTCCTCCGGCTCCTAAGCTTGTGATCAAAGCACCCAGTGATTACGATCTTGTCGAGAAACTTTGTGTTACTCTAGCTAAGATCTCACTTTGGGATTTGCTTTAGACCACTCTGATTTATCAAGAGATGTTGTAGGAAGCCTTACAAAATATTCTCTTACCTACCTCTTCTAGGCCCATGGATGTTGCTGCATTGATGGCACATATTCGAGTGGATCATTTAGCAAATATTATGTACCACTTGCAAGAACTCCCACCTTTAGATGTGCAGAAACAGGAACCTTTGATGATCATAGTAACTGTTAACAACATTGCTATTAGACGTACCCTCATTGACACTAGTTCAGCTCTCAAAATTTGCGGTATAGATCTACTGCCTAAAATTAAATTCAATTGATCCTATTTAGTAGCTTCCTCCTTATATATTCGCGGGTTTGATAATGTTGGCAACCAAACTCTAGGAACGATAATGCTACCTTTGCAGTTGCGCCCCGTTACCTTGCCTACACCGGTTTATGTAATGCTCGACCCATTACCATACAATCTTCTTTTAGGAAGACCTTGGATTCACGATATGGGTGTGGTAACTTCTACCCTATATTTTTCTTTAAAGTTTGGGGTATGTGCAGGATCATGATGGGCCAAAAAGTGGCGATATGTAAGCCATTTGATGGCCCATGTGGCTGACGACTTTTTTTTACCCAAAATTGATGAACCAAAAGGGTTTTTAGAGGAGATTCTCAAATTTCCACCAATATAAATTATGCTTTACTTTGAATTTATTAAATAATTATTATTCATTTTCTATTAGAATTACGAATAAAGTCCTGATTGATAGGCTAATTGAAAAACATCTATAACTTTCAAATGGTATCACATTTTTTGAATCTGAAAAATGCATCACATTCTATGCTTAAAATACTATAGGATTAAAAAAAAATTGAATTTCATGAATTTTTGACCAAGTTAAGGTGGTTAGATAGACAAGCTTTTATATTTTTAAAAATTTGTAATAAAAAATTAATAATTAATTATTTACTTGGAAAAAAATTATAAAAAAATATGCATCACATCGGGACATGAGTCCTCTACTTATATCTAAAAGCTTATAATTTTTTTTTATCATTTTATTGTGGTTAGGTTGGTCAGACAGACACCCACCTCTTATTTTTACCGTGAAATTTAAATACTACTGCATTGAAATTTCAAAATTTCAACAAATAGATTTTATTTTTTTAAATAAAGGTATAGTAGTTTAGAAACTACATTCAATTTTCTAAAAATTCTTCTCTTACATTTTTTTTAAATAATATAGATAACTTATTCAAATTTTTACGTCAAGTTGTCTAACTCTGATTTTCTGTCTTTTTATTGCCACTTAAGGGCCTGTTTTTTCCATGATGATCCTGCACATACCCTTTTTTGCTAATAATCAGGTGGTTATAGTTAAAGTAGATCTAGAGGTTGTGCACCTTTTCTTACTAGCCACTACTAGTCGTAATTCGGCTGCATCCACTCTCAAGAATTTCATTCCTTCCTTAACTGTTGACACTATGGCATGTTCCTCATTGATGCCCTCTATGAAAGCTTTCCCTCGAGTGAGTATCAACCGAGATGAAATGCCTAAAGAGGAATATTGTAAATCCCCCACATCCTCTCCTTCATCCCCTGAATCGAATGCTCTCTTAGGTGATGATTGGGGTTCCTTGAAATTCTTAGAATTATTCATAGTGGAGGATAAATCGAACCCCTTTGATATAGAATTTCCAGATTCTTCTAACATGAGGATGAGTGACCCTCCCATTGAGGAAGAGAAGTATGATCCTATCTAGGAGACCACTCCTCCCCTAGAGAGTGACTCAATTTCCATAAAGGAGGCTAATGTTTGTGAACTAAGTAAGGGATGTGGGACCACTCCCGTAGAAAATTTAACATCCATTGGTGGAATGAGATGCTCTACGTACAACCACCTCCTCCCATTACTCTACAAGCTCGCTATGGGTTTGGCTATGAACTTGCTTCTCCATATGGCTATGGGTAGAAAGGCCTAGAATTTATTGATCAAGGAATATAGGTCCCTATTCATTTTAAGCAACGACAACACTATCTAGGTTTGGGATACCATGTTGAGCAATCTAAACAAAAACCTTGGTGGAATGTTAGCATGATTTCAACTAAACCATTAAACTTGGTTCATCCCAAGTTGATAGAAGAGAGTGGAGAAGCTAAGAAAGTTCATGTAGGTGTCTTCTCTATTAGATTAATAAGTTATACACTTAATTAATTATATCATAGTGATTAATTAATTAAGTCACTTATTCCTTTAATTACTAAAGCTAAACTTAGGCACATTAATAATTTATTAATTATTAAGTTTGCACACTAGGGTTTCCTTTAGGGTTTCTTGATATCCTACATAAGGATTGATCTCTTTGTAATAATTTATTCTCTTAATGTATTTTTACTTTGAGGTTTACAGAACATCTTCTTTGGTTCTGAATTTCTTTTGTATGTTATAGGTACTTTCATGTAGGTGATTCTTGTAGACTATGAATTTGGATTCCTCAACTTCTACATGGTTTCAGAGCTCCAGACCTATAGCTTCTTGTTCATCTTCTGAAGATATGGCCTTTCAATAAGTTTCAAGTGCAAGGATTTCCACAAACATCTTTTTTTTCAAGATCTGGGGGTAGCTGATTTTTTGGGACACTTTGGCCTCAAATGGAGGTCACCATCGCGTTCGCAGTGGCCCAAAACCCTAAGAATGCCTATCAAATTGTTGACTTTGGAGTAGTTGGTTTCTGAGGAAATTTTTTTTTTGCCGGACCTAGCATGCACTCTGAGGCAAGAAACACAAAAAAAATTAATATTTTTTTCAAAAGTTTCTATGCTTCCCACACAAAAGGGTTGCACCACTAGTAGAGGTGGTGGTGACCGGTTTGCACCACCCCTGGCGGTCTTCTGCATCGGCACCACCACACTTCACCGTCAACCTCCTTCTCAGCCCCCGCGGGCCCTTTCAGTTATTGACATGGTCCTATGCGGGACCGAGAGCTCTGCACCTAGCCCCCAGCCAGATCCAACCCCCAACCACCTCTAGCCTGCATCAAGGTCACATGGTTGACCAAGGGTTCCGCACCAACCCCTTGCCCTGCGTCGTCGATCACATGGGTGACCAAGTGCTGATTTTTTTGTAGGGGGGCCAATTTTTTGCGGCGACGGCTAGATGGCCATCAATTTTTTGCTCATCAATTGCTGGCGTCAGTGGTCATATGACCCTCTTTGCCCCCTCCTAACCCTAGTTTTCCCAAAAGAATCATGTTTTTTTCTTTTTGGCATAACTTGGGCATACGATATCGAAATCGGGCAAATGAGATATCACTGGAAATCTGGTTCCAAGCACTATCCTGTGGTGCAGTTTATTTTTTAATTGTTTTCTATTTGGTTGCATTTATTTATTTTTGATGTCAGAAGTTCATTTATCGCTTCTGAGCTCATTAAATTTTTTCCACGATCTTTGATTTTTTCTATCTTTAGAGCATTGGAAAGGTAGTGAGGAGCTCTACGTTGCTAGCCATACACTTTTTCTGTATCTATCCTAGGTTGATCCCTTAGTCCAAATTTTTCCTGATGGGTTGTTTGCAGATTACTTGGATTTTTTGGCAGTTGAAAGGGTGAAACTTGAATCTATTCACTTCATTTTCAGTAATACATCATTCAATAATCGACTATTGCTTCATAGATTCTTGGGTTGTGCCAGTTCAGAGTTTTTGAGTGTTTCGTGGCATTGGGTCTTTTGCTGCTTTATCATGATTCCTTAAGTCAATCAGTGGCTCTCATATGGTTTCAGTAGTAAATAGAATTATCTTTCCTTGCTTGCCAGATTTTGGTTCTAGTGTTACTCCACAGTGTTCTTCCAGTGCTTCTTTGCAACATGTCATCTGATTGTAGGGGGTTTTGTCCCATTGGGTTTTTCTTCTCTACCTCATTCTTGCATTTGTAAATGGGTTCCTGATCAAGCCTAGTTTTCGGGACCCATCTTTGCTTTCATGCATTTTTTTTCTAGTGTTTTAGCTACTTCCTAAGTTCATCTTAAGGGGGGTTGTTAGACTAATAAGTTATTACACTTAATTAATTATATCATATTGGTTAATTAATTAAGTCACTTATTCCTTTAGTTACTTAAACTAAAATTAGGCACATTAATAATTGATTAATTATTAAGTGTGCACACTAGGTTTCCTTTAGGGTTTCTTGATCTCCTTCATAAGGATTGATCGCTTTGTAATAATTGATTCTCTTAATGCATTTTTAATTTGAGGTTTACAGAACATCTTCTTTGGTTTTGAATGTCTTTTGTATGTGATAGGTACTTGCATGCAGGTGATTCTTGGGCATTGTGAAGCTGGATTCTTCAACTTCTACATTCTCTTTGGATGAACTATTGGGGGATTTTTTTGGGTGCTTACTCTTCATTACCTCCTTGTCATCACAAGAAATGATTCTCGTATCGCTTACATAAACAAGCATACTTTAGAGAATCCGTTCTGAGCATTGATAAAGAAGATCCTCTATCTAATGTCAGCAATGAGGTTCTGATATCTCATCCTGAGGACTACGACTCTCTCCTCAAAGGAGATACTATCAAAGTCCTCGTGGATACTAGATCTTCAAAAAGGGTGATTAAAGTTGGGAAATGCCTCTCTTTTGAGGAAGTAGGTGAGCATTGTGATGTCTTATGTGCTTACCCTAATATCTTCACTTGGACATATGAGGAAATTCTCAGTATTGATGAATCCATAGTGGTCCATAACATCATTCTATGTTCTGATGCCAAGCTCATTAAGTAGAAATTTTGAAAGATCAACCCTAGGGTAGCTTTAATGGTCAATACTGAGATAGAAAAGTTGTTGAAAGCAAGCTTTATCTATCCTATTGACTACTCTACTTGGATTTCAAATATAGTTGTTGTTAGCAAACTTGATGGCCATATTCGTATATGCATTGACTTTCGAGACCTTAACAAGGATTCTCTTAAGGATGATTTTTCATTACCTAATACAGGTATGATTGTGGGATTGACCATAGGCCATGTGTTTTTATCTTTTATGGATGGATTCTTGGGTTATAATCAGATTCGTATTAACCCAGACGATCAATACAAGACAACCTTCACTACCCCTTGGGGGATTTTTTTCTATGTCATCATGCCCTTTGGTTTAAAGAACGCAGGAGAAACTTACCAATGAGCGATGACCCTAATATTTCATGATTTCATTCATAAAATCTTAAAAGATTATGTTGATGACATCTTGGAAAAATCCATAAACCATCAAGACCATGTGAAGAATCTTCATCTTATCTTTGAAAGGCTTTGATTTTACAAGATGAGACTCAATCCCCATAAGTGTGTATTCAGCATAGATGCAGGCAAGCATCTTGGATTTATAGTCTCTTACCATGGAATCAAAGTTGACATGAATAAGATTGATTCTATTGCTAACATGCCTCCACCAAGGAACATCACTGAGTTGCAAATTTTACAGGGGAAGATTCAGACAATTCACACATTCATATCTCAGTTGGCTGACCATACCCTTCCTTTCACTCATTTACTAAAAAAGGATGTCTGCTTCATATGGGCTGAATAATGTAAAAGAGCTTTCAAATCCATCAAAGCCTACTTGACCAGTCCTCCTATATTGATGTCGGCTATGCAAGATAGACCCTTCCTACTTTACCTTGTTATGTCATCGTATGCTTTGGTGACCCTGCTAGCTCAATACGACGACATAGGAAGAGAGAGAGTAGACTACTACATTAGATGTGTCCTCGTCGATTATGAAACCCATTATTCATCCATGGAGAAGAAATTTGTTTCTCTTGTATTCACTACACAGAATTTGGTGCACTATCTCCTCCATGTTGAAACTCACGTCATAGTAAAAATAGATCTCTTGAAGCATTTTTTTCTCTAGCACTGACCTTATGGGAAGATTAGTGAAGTGGATTATGTTTCTTTATGAGTTTGATATAATGTTTATCACTTAGAAAATAATAAAAGGACAAGTGGTTTCCAAGCAATTGACAGATGCTCCCTCACCTTGCTCCTTCCTTGGGTTAGACCTATTCCCTGATGATAATATCTACGCAATCAACTATGACCTTGAATGGAAGATGTACTTCGATAGATCACGGTGTTAGACCAATTCTAGAGTGAGTGTGATCCTGATATACCCCGAAGGAAAACCGGCCCCCTATCCTTTTGACTAGATTTTCCTTGCACTAATAATATCATAGAGTATGAAGCTCTTATCTCTATCTTGTGTGCCATGATCACATTAAAGATTAAACATTTTTCATATACAGGTGACTCTGAACTTATTATGACTCAAATCACAAGGACTTATCAAGCTAAACAAAGTAAACTATCCTGGTATCAAGACCTCGTTTTGTCTCTACTCAGTCAGTTTTCCTCTTTCATGATAAACATTATTCCTAGGAGAGAAAATAGACATGTGAATTCCATGAAAAGTGATGCTTCCTCGGTACCTTCAGAAGAGGATACAAAGGAATATCACTTCATGGTATAGGTCACATGAACCTTGGGGTTCCGAATAAACCCGAGCTCGAGTCTCTAGTTTTCTTTCATGCAAATTCAAGAGTGGTTATCTAGTATCTACAACTACTTAAAGACTGGAAAATTTCCCAGTGATGTGATGAAACTTGATCGTACTCATATAAGAAATATTTTGGCATGTTACATCATCTTATTATATGTTCTTTATCAAAAAGGCTATAGCGGCTTGTTGCTAAGATGCCTCACTAAAGTTAAAATACCCCTTGCCCTTAAAGAAGCCCATACAGGCTCTAGGGGTGGACACTTCGATGGTAGATCCCTGGTGAGAAAAATAATACACATAGGATACTATTGGTAGATGATGGAACAAGATTCCTTCAGTTATGTCAAGAGGTTCCTTCAATGTCCACAACACAGCTGCCTTATCCACGCTCCTACTCAGGAGTTGCAAAGTAAAAAATTTCCTTGGCCTTTCATAAAATGGGGGCTGGATATTATTGGAAAAATATCACCTCCTTCCAAAGGACATACCTTTATCATTATGGCTATAGATTATTTCACAAAGTGGGTTGAAGCTAGTCTGCTTCTATCTACAAGTGCTGAAATTATTTGGAGCTTCCTCTTGAACAACATCATTTCTCATTTTGGGCTGCTTGCTACGCTTGTTTCGGATAATGGTATAACATTTAAAAATAAGGAAGTAAAGTAGTTCCTAGAGAAATTTCATATTCAACATAGGTTTTCTACACTGTATTATCCACAATCTAATGGACAAGTAGAAGCTTCTAATAAAACACTTGACCTCATTCTTCATAAAATAGTTAATAAACATGACAAAGATTGGCCTATTTAGCTGACATATGCTTTGTGGGCTTATCACACAAGTGTTCGCATGGTGATGGGAACAATGCCTTATAACCTCGTGTATGGCATATAAGCTATCATACTGTTGGAGTTGGAAATCCCATCTTTGTGGGTTTCCCTTAGAGGGTTGATTGACAATGAAACCTATCGAGTTAATTGTTTGCATAAGCTAGAGATGCTTGATGAGCAACATTTACAATCCCTCGATCATCTTAAAGCTTATCTGGAGTCTCTATCAAGACAATATAATCAAGATGTGCTTCCTAGATCCTTCAAACTAGGATACCTAGTTCTATACGAAAATCAACGAAATGTAAACGTGCCACCTGATCAAAAAGGGAAATTTAGTCCTAAGTGATTAGGTCCTTACATCATGGTTTCTATATATGTTACAGGTGCCTATGGATTATCGTCTATGGATGGAACACCTTTAAAAGAACCTGTTAATGTGATGCATCTTCATCAATACTATACATAGTGTTCTAATGTTCCATGTATGTGGTGTTCTCCCTAAAGGGTAGTAATACTACATATATTAACATTTACTCATTTTAACATCATGAAATTTTTTTCATGACATGACAATGTGTGTGTGCATGTAATAAAAACATACATACGTGTGTCTAACTATGCTAAATATCTATACATCACATTACATATTTTAAAGTAATTAGATCATCATAGTGTTCAATCAACATGTAAAAAAACATGTTTAATTACATAATGATGTGAATCTAATGAAAGAATACATCCATATAAGAAAATAACATCCATAGCATGAGCATACATAAAATGGAAAACATACACATAAGAAAATTCATGGTACCAAAACCGATGTATATATATATATATATGTATGGATCAAATGTCATGTACATGTATTAGGCCACTGCTATAAAAAATGAGTGGCTGATGAATATTTGTCTATAAAAAATATATACAAGTATGTATGTATATCTACATCTAGCTACAAAAATGATATACAAAAAAGGGGGTCATATCCCCGTGGCAAGTGGCTCCCCAAGCCCTCTAGCTCTAGCAGCCACTTTGGTGCTCTAGGAGGAGGTTGCATAGTGGTCCATGACCGGAATGTGATGCAAATAGACCTGCCTGTATCCCTCTACACTCCCCTTGCAATGAACAGATGTCCATCTTTGCTTGGATGAGCTCCTGTTGTAGTCACTAAACATCTTTCAGGATCACAACCATCGATTTTGTGTTGAGCTCATCGATGTGGCTCTAAAGAGCATCATGTGCCGCCTTCACGGCATCGACCCTCCTCATTGTCATATCTCGCTCGAAGAGCATCATCCACAACTATCCTGATAGCTAATATTATTGTCCCCTAGTGGCTGTTAGCTCCACAGTCTACTGCACCAGCTCTACACCCTACTCCTTGTATGCAATCCATAAACGTGCTACTAGGTGAAAAGTGGGGGCATGCATCTCCATTGAAATAGGTCAATAAGCCTTTAGGATTGTCCCCTGGATTGGAACAACAAGGACCACCTTTGAAATGTACTGAGCTATAAGCCCAGTCCATTCTTGTGCATCCTCTGCAATCACAAAGAGAGAGACAAGGATCAGTATCACATGGCATGTGTATGTATATAAGCATAAAACATAAATATGGAAAGCATGAAAATAACAACAATGTACTATGTATACTTGGATCCCTTGGTTTCCATGTGGGATTAGGGTGTGGATCAATGCTAGAGCCTACAATACTGGTATTGGTGGATGACCTAGGTGATGCTAATGTTGTCACTGCTATGATGGTGGAGGTTGGTGGCGAGGATGAAATAGGGGTAGCTAGGAGGGAGTTGATCTCGTCCACCATCATAGCCTCACAGGCACTACCTCCTACTCCTCTTGCACTAGATCCCCCTCCTCCTCCTCTACACTACTCTGCTAGCAGTCTCTCCTCATGTCATGTGAAGGCTAGCGAGGGTCGTCCTCTTGTGGGCCAAGGTCCCCTCTCGGAGCACCCTCACCGAAAAATGGAGCAAGACAATGCATCTCCCACCACTACATGTAGTCTGCTACCACCCCGACATTATCCACCGCCACCATGATTGGTAGATCATGATCGAGCTCATCATCATCCAAAAATATGTTTTTTGTAATGGAGGGGTGAATGCGATCACTTACCCTTGTTGCATTGTGGTGTGCTCTAGTGTATGTGGGCATGTCATGCGGTATAGTTTGTACATGACCATGTTGCCACATGACCCTACTCCAATAATAAGGAACAATAATATAATCATGGTGACCCATTGAAAAATGGTCCCGCTATAGGTTCCTAAGGAACCTACTATCATCAACCCACCTAAAATAGCGGTGGGGTCTCCAACGAACCTCTCCCATGGTGACAATGTTGAATTGTAGCCTCCAAAACTTTAATTCCTTGAAACATCATTGGCCTATCATGTCATACTAGTGGGCCATTGGGATCTAATATGATCATCACTAGGGAAAACCAATAGGATGAGTGCACATGATGTGGACGAATTCTGACACTTACAAAAGTGTGCATCCAATAAGACTAAGGTACTCATAATGAATGTATCGCCCAAGCTCTTGGTAGAGGTTAGCCAGCATGTTGCACCCCCAAGAAAAAACAATCTTGCGCTCAACTATCTCCCTAATAATCGAGATGAGGCCCCTGTGTAGATGTGAGCCTCGCCCATCTATGGTGATGTGGAAAGTGACTATCACTACCATCACCCAATGTAGCAATGGTGTCGTAGTCCTTGCTTAGTTAGACCAGTGATTGTAGATATGACCAGTGTCATGGCCACCATCGGTCTACCCTATGCAATATTGGATGCCCTCATTGTGCTCCCATGTTGATCAGGTGTCATCTAGGACCACCCGCCATCCACAGATCTTATAGACATCCTTGAGGGTGATGGTCATCTCTTTGCATCACAAATGGAAACATGGTTTAGTATCATCCCACCACTCTATCAAGGAGGTGAGCATCCCATCATGGTATCGCATCTCTAGCATACTGAATACATGCTAGAGACCAACCCACTCCAAGTGTGTGATCCCATCCTGCGATAGGTGATACCTCTACTCACAAACAAGTTGAAATTCTCACCCTTCGGGATGCTCCCAAATCTCTGGATACTCCTACCAAAGGTAAAAAAGTTCTAATTCAAACACGATCATGCTAAGCAAACATATAAAAGGATATTTGTGCATCATACAGATGTCTACGCAACACGCCTGCGTCTCGGACCACTGTGGTCACCCAGAGGATGCTAACTTGTCCTTAGGATGACAACATGGATCTAGGACCCCAACACATGTCTTGGATGATAGCGTAGAAAGAGTACACAGGCACACATTTCAGATGCCTGTGTACCTCGATGCGTGAAAAAATAAAAAATATGAGCTAAAATGCATGAATATCAAGACTAAGAAGCCTACCTGGTCAACCTCGCGACTTGTAGCGATGTCCTCATGTAGATTTTCTAGCCTCGACATCTCATACTCTCTCTTGCTCGGCATTTTGGTGACTTTTCTCTCACAAAATTCAACAATTTTCTCACGGTGAAAAGTGAAAATGACCCTTCTGAGGGTCCACCTAGGTATATATAGGCCCCTCGGGGCCCATTTTTCCTAGAGCTTGTAGTCCCCTGATTTCTCCTAACTTTACCCCACCATGCTAGGGGAAAACTCAAGAGCGGTGCATATAGTCACCTCTTGATCTTGATCATATTTCTCCTTTGAATCGATGACTTTTTCTTGATCATTCTTCTCTCCGTGGTAGTTTCTTTCAATTTTTTGAAACTGACTCAAAATTTAAGTTTTTCAAGATAGAGTTTTGAAAAATTCTTCACGACCGTTGTGTTGTTGATTATTGAGCTCAGAAATTGGGGGCATCCTCGGTACCGGTCATCTCGACCGCGGTGACCTCTGTGGTCCCTCTTTCTAGCATGCATTTCCATAAAATTTAGAAGTCAGGTGAAATATTTCTTCTCTACTTTAGTGAGGCTAATTTTCCCCAAAATTGAGCCCACTAAAGTAGGAGAAAAATGTAATGTCACAGAATTGCACCTAGGGACAATTCCACATTTTTGCATCTTGCCTAGCATTTATGACAATTAGAAAAATTAATGAGAAAATTCCATGAGATGGAATTTCGCGATTCTGACTCCATGTGGACACATAGTGAAATGATAGAAGCCTGACAGGGCATTTCCCAAAAATGTAGGCCTTGGATGCTTGCATAGCACGTAGATGTTTGCACAGCGCGCTAGTGTCCTAGCCATTTTCTGAGTATAAAATGATGAATCTAGAACCCTGACCCTTGCAACATGTGTCCTAGTGGTTAGGTCTCGAGTAAAATGACTCTATGTCATCCTAACATGCATAAATACCCCTTTTTGGCCTTCATTTTGGGGTTGGAATCCATTAATTCAAACATTGTCACCACTTTCTCTAGTCTTGGGTAAGCTTTATCCTTGAATAGTAGCATTATTACTGGTGAAGCCATGTCAAACTGAGGTCCCTCTAGCAGCTACCAGCTCTTAAGCAAGCACATTGTGGCACGCTCGTGTGATCCGGAAGAGGGTCTTGACCCATGGGTAACTCTCTCTCGTCCTATCACTCTCTCTTACTAGTCCATTTATTAATTTGTGGTGTGGCCTCTACTTTGAAGAGGGTTTTGTTTTCACCACACACTTTGTTTACTTCCTTTACGCTCTTTTCCAAACTTGGTTGTCCATGGAGGTGGGAACACTAATATGGGGGTCTGACTGAGGCAAGCCCCTATACAGCCCCAACCTTTTCCCCTTGATCTTTTTTGTGCAAATTACAAAGGGAAACTTGGAATAAAGATTTGAACGCATGAAGGTAACCTTGTTTCAATTTCTCTTGCATTTCCCTTTAATCTCTAGCTTTTTGTCAATTATTTGATCCTTCACTCTTCTTGACCTGAGTCGAGAAGTAAGATTCAGTTTCATCCATCTGAGCTCCTGAGCTCTTCATGGCTTAGGATGCCAACGCATCTTGTGGACAACAGCGTGTCACACTAGTGTCCTGAAACTGCACTGATGTCTTCTGGTTGAGAGCTCCTCTACTAGGGATAGAAATCTAGAAGTCTTGCTCTTTCGGGGCCTGAAGCTAATTTTTTGTTATCCTTCATGGTTTCATCGATTTGTTCAATTTGAGGTGTATAAGGGCAGTTCATTCCCTAGCGATCTCTTGAGAATAAAGACACTCATGTGTAGCGAATTCTTCTTATATCACATATATAATACTAGTTAAATATTTATATTAAACTTGAATCATAATATATTTTTTTTGAAGGGATTAATTTATGTAGAAACCTAAAATTTTCCTAAGTATATCACACATCGATTTCACTCACTAACATCACTTTCCTCCATTTAATTAAATAATTTTTTATTATTTAGTTAAATTCACTTTATCCCCTATTAATAGAATAATTAAGGTTATTTGATTAATTCATCATTTTCATGTTATTAATACCTCTTGATTAAATAATTCCCAATTATTCAATTAAAAATCTTAATTCCTTCATCCTCACAATTAATATTTTTTTAAGGAATAATATTGTCTAGAAAGGTTACAAGATGTTTCTACAAGAACTAGAACCTTCTATAAGCTAGAAGCAACTAGAAGTTATTCAAGAAAAAAAATATTCCAATTTTAGAGTTCTCTAGAATATTAGAAGTTTCTAGATCTTAGAGGCTCCAAGTATAAATATGAAGCTATCTATTATGAACAATACTACTATTGAGGTATGTTGTTGGATTGTATGTAAGCAAGTTAGATCAATATAATTTCTTCAACCATTTCATAACTATTTTATGCTCTATTTTTTCCCTATTTTTTCATTATTTTATTATTTGGGCTTGTTCTTACATGGTATCAAAGATAGAAATCTTCTAACAAGGTTAAGATATTGCTTAATTAATATTTGTTTAGAAAATAATCTTTGAAGTGGTTTAATCTACTTGTTTGAGGGTTATTTTTTCTAACATGGGATCTACAAATGAAATTTTGTCAATATTTGATGGAAGTGGTTTTGTAGATTGGAAGATTGCAATTAAGAATGTGTTGAGAGAAAAATGTCTATGTAGTATAGAGAATAAAGATATTGGAAAACCTCAACAAAAGAAAGAAAATGAGTTATGGAATTGTAACTTGGAGCAAGCTAGAGGAATTAGTGTTAAGGCCTTAAGTCCCAATCTCAATAGAAGGTTTCTTGATGTTGATAATCTAATAGAACTATGGGAAAATTTGGAAAAAGATTATAAAGATGCAGTTATTGCTAATATGTTCAGCATAGAAGAAAAAAATTTGAACATAGGCCTAGTAGATTTTTAAAAAATGGTTGATTACTTTAGTGAGGTTACATATTTAAATGCATAGTTAAAAAAATAGGTGTTGAATATGCAAAAAAAGGATTTTCAGTTGATTGTAATGGTTGAAAGTAAGCTTCCCCAACCTTACAAGGTATTTAAAGAATCAAGGAAAAGGGTTATGTAATTAAATCCTAATACCCCCTAGCAAAATTTTGATCAATTTATTAAGTCATTTTTAGATGAAGAGGCCCAACTTATTACATAAAGTTATATTAAGAAGATTCATTTCCTAAATATGTTGATGGAAAGAAGAATTGGAAAAGATATAATAAATTTTGATATAATGATATGAGGAACAAAGGTGTAGAAAAGAAGTTGGAAAGAATTTTGATAAATTTTCTAACCAATATTCTAGAAATAAAGGTGTAGAAAACAAGTTGGAAAGAAAACCCATTATTTGTAGGTATTGTGGAGGTGAGAATGATATGGAAAAAAATTGTTTGAAGAAGAGAAAAATGAAAGACAACAATACTAACCAAGGCAATAACCGTTTAAGGAAGGAAAGATAGACAAATAATTTTTTTTTGCCATCTCTAGGTAAGTAAAATCAAGTCTAGAGGTAACTTCTGAACCCAAAAATAAATCTAGAGTAAAGTGGGGATACTTTGCTTCATATTCTAATAAAGAATTGATTCTAAATTCAAGATAATATTTACACATGATTGGAGATAGATCTTTATTATTTATTTTTATGAAGGAAAAAAATCAAATCATGAAATCACTATTGGGAATAAAATGAAACTATCAATTCTAGGAATGGGAACTGTTAGTGTAAGAAATGGAACTTTGAAAAATATTTTTCCTAGTGAAGGATTGGGGGTGAATCTTATTCAAATATATAAAACTTATCAAGTTGGATATAATTTTGTTTTTACTATTGTTCAAGTTATTGTAAGAGACAAAAAAGACCCAAAAAGTGTTATTCCTATTGGTAGAATTTTTTGGCATATGGCTTGTAAGTGTTGTCATTGATGGTAACCTAAGTCATACATCCGTTCTACAATATAGTTTTGGTTTACATCGGCAGAACAGAGTGAAGAACAAAGCATCTGGTTAAACGCATAAATGTTGATCCAATTACTTCACCATACTATTATTTTGGGTTATGGATCTCAGAGAAAGGTTTTTTGATGTTTTTATTACCTTATTCGAGAATAATATTGATGTGCATTCACTGGTATACAATCTAGGAGATCCGGTACACAAATATTTTGGGTATCTGTGTTAGCAAGCTGACTCGTCAAATATAGTAATTAAGGATGTATAAGGAGTAATTAATTAGATGTTTTAATGCTTTATCATGTTTTTTTTGGTCCTCTTTATGTCCTAACCAACTTTCAAGGATGTGCATAAAGATTTAATTAAGGATCTAGCCGTCAATTGAAAATTACTTAATGTTTTATGAAGCTAACATATGAATGATTGAATCCTTGATAGCAGATATATATATGAGATCGGTTTTATCATTTTGAGATAGAGAAGATAAATAATATAGTGAATATAGCGAGTGTGTGGAATGCAAATATATGAGTGTGTGGTACAAAATTCAATAGAGTAATAGTGCGAATTTATCTATGTGTGATGTGAATGGCAAAAAAGTGCAGAGCAGAGCGAATTATAGAATGTGATAGAGGATCCAAAATCTAATCTATGAGCTTCACTAGAACTGTAATCTAGCATGAATAGATGCTACTATCTCACAACACCACAAACCCCAAAGATCACCTGCATGCAAATAACCTATCACAAAAGAAGAGATGGAGACAAACAAGCAAGGGTTCTCTGAAAACTGAAAATGTATATATCAGAGAGAATGAGAGAATGAATTGATTTGAAATACAATGAGATCAATCCTTATAAAAAGGAGATCATGCAAACCCTAATAGAAGCCCTAATAGGATAACAATAAATAATTAATATAATTATTAAATGTCACTTTATGCAAACTAACGTGAAATCTTAAGAAGGGAACAAAGGAAACTTAATCAACATAATTAAGTTAAGACCTTTACTCTAACACCCCCCCTTAAAATGAGCAATAGTGCAGCTACAAACAAATGCAAAAAAGCAAAGGTAACTATAATGCAAGAAGGCAAACATGGGTCCCGAAAACTAGGCCAGATCAGGTACCCAAATACAACCAAATCTCTATAAAATGGAGAAATAGAGAAAACCTCATGGGAAAAAGCTCTACTCCAAAAAAAGATGTAGAAAGCCAAGAAGAACATCACTGAAGCAGAAGAAGCTACAAACAACTATCGAAAGATGACTGCTATGGTGCTGAAGAACCTTCGCTGAAGATAGGATGATCAGGAACAAGAAGACAACAATCTGCATAAGTGCCCGTATGACACTATTCAAATCAGATGGAAAACAAAGGCAAACACCTGGAACAAAGATACAGATGGCATAAGAACCAATAGTCTGAAACATTGATCAACTGCGAATGGAAGATTCCTTCCAAGGCAAAACCAAGGAAGAATTAGCATGAACAATATAATAACCCCCCCATAATGTTGAACTGGGAGAGCCTGACAGATCCACTGAAATGATGTGAAACACCCTGTAGTGCATGAAGGAGAAGAAACATTTGAAAGTGCATAAGAGAGCACCTGCAACTAAAAAAGTGGTGTGAAAAACAAAGCACACATGCATGAGGCTGGAATCATATGGGTTCATTGTCATCATGGAGGGACACTCACCAGACAAAGGTGTGATGGCAAACAAAGGCAAATTACACAACCCCCAATGGTATGGATTCGTTGTCGTCATGGAGGGACACTCACCAGACAAAGATGTGATGGCAAAACAAAGGCAAACTACACAATCCCTCATGGCATTTTATAATAATAGTGCGAGTACAAAATCCCCAAAAGATGCATGTACAATAGTGTGGCACTTTATCTTAGTGCGTTTACATAAAAGATAGCTTACAAATGATGCTCAAAATGTCCTCAAAGGACAAAATTCTGGAAATACATGAAGAACAGCCAAAAACAAAGCATCCCATGCAAACAAAAAGTTTCCAAGAGAAAATATGTCCAGGTAATCCACCAGAGTGTGAAAACACAAATAACTGAATAAAATATACCTGGAGTGAAATCTGGAAAAATTGCATGGATGAAATTGAAGAGCTCTGAAATATGGTTCCAACGCCATTGAGATTGTGAAAAAACGGAGAAACAGATCAAAAGTTATGAGCTTGGGATTGAAAATAGCCCCTTTGTCTTCAACTGGCTGTAGAATGCACCAATGGAAAAAAGAAGTGATGATACTCACACCTCTGGAAAGATGAGAAAACCAGCTTTCCGATGATATCTCATTAGCCAAAAAATGATATCGTATGCCCAAGTTACGGCCTTTGGAAGAAATCAAGTCCAAAGAGAGAAAAAACCAGCTCTGGGTTAAATTTGACGGTCATACAGCCGTCACAACAAAAATACTGGGTTAAGTTTGATGGCCAAATGGCTGTCACTGTAAAAGCGCGATTGGGCTTATTTTGAAAAAAAATGTTTTTTTAAAAATAAAAAAAATACTGAGAATTTTTTTTTTGAAAGTTTTTTTTTTTTTTAAATTGTGGTGGGGGAGGCACATGGGCCCACCCCCACCGTAGCCCTTATGCAAGCATGGGCTTCTGCATAGGTCCGTATCTACGTAGCTCTGATACCATGTAGGAGTTTAGAAAATACAACACCACAAACCTCGATGATCACCTGCATGCAAATAACCTATCACAAAAGAAGAGATGGAGACAAACAAGCAAGGGTTCTCTGAAAACTAAAAATGTATATATCAGAGAGAATGAGAGAATGAATTGATTTGAAATACAATGGGATCAATCCTTATAAAAAGGAGATCATGCAAACCCTAATAAAACCCTAATAGGAAAAACCCTAATAGAAGCCCTAATAGGATAACATTTAATAATTAATATAATTATTAAATGTCACTTTATGCAAACTAACATGAAATCTTAAGAAGGGAATAAAGGTAACTTAATCAACATAATTTAGTTAAGACCTTTACTCTAACATTTCCCCTAATAGGGTTTCCATGCAAAAATCCTTGTGTCATGGTGTTATGAATGTTTCCTTTGAATGCTTGCATCTCTCCTTTAAATGTAATGCCAAAATGGTTTAAGTTTCAGATTAATAAAGTTAAGATTTTTTGAACACTGATTCACCCCCTCCTCTTAGTGGTCCCTTGATTCCAACAATTGGTATCAAAGCATTTAGTTCCTCGAAAGAATTTTAGTAGCTTGAGGTGGACCTTGGAATGTGATGGAATCTAGTAGTCTTTAGCAGTAGCTTTTAGTGGCACTTGATGACCTTGATCAATCTAAAGCAAAAGTCCAAGAATTGAAAGCAATTCTTAGGGATGCTAAGAAATTCATTGAGTCATTGAAGGATCAGATTGTAAAATCCAGGGAGAAGAGAAAGGATCTATGTGACTAGATTAAGAAACAAGAGAGCAAGAACATCGATGATGCTCACCTAAATTTGAATTTGAAGGAAATAACTGAATAATGTGAAAACCTTGTAAGAAATAATTCTACCTTTAAGCATGAGATGGAATCTATGGTGATGAAGATGACTAAAGAGATTGAAGAAAGGAAGAAGAATGAGGAGAACCTTTCTCAATCATTAAAGGATAAATTTGATGAATGCAGAAGAGTAAATAGAGAATTCACTCAGATGGAAATTGAACTACTACAATTCAGAAACAATGGGGAAGAACTTGAAAATAGATTGTTATTCTTAAAAATGAACTTACTATTGAAAATTAATATAAGGAGAAGTTTAAGATCACTTTGGTTAAGCTTGATGAGCTGACTCAAGGACGGAAGAGTGGAAATGATAAGAGAGGTCTTGGATATGAAAAAGGAGAAAGTTCCAGATCAGGACAAAAGAATTTTAGACAAAGAAACCAGCTGAACAAAGGTGGATGATATCCGATAAGACAACCTAATGCTCAAAAATTTAATGGATATTATTTTTCTTGCAATAAATTTGGCCATATGGCTACTCAATGTAGAAGTGATATGAAATCAAGAGATTCATCATTTTTTGGTCAATGTTTCAAATGCAATTTTTTTTTGTCATAAATCAAATGAATGCAGAAATGTGTCAAGTTACTCTGTCAATAGAAAGAATGTTGAATGTTACACATGTAGAAGATTTGGGCATATTGCTAATAAATGAAGATTAAGAATAAATTAATGGAATTATTTTTTTGGAAAGGGAAATAATGTGTGCTACAATTGCAATAAATATGGTCACATTGCAAGATTCTACATAAACAAAAATGTGGATAGAAGAGGTCTGATATACAGAGGTAGAAATATATAGGAAGATGACAAAGGAAAAGAAAAAGTGATTACTGATTAGATAAGAGATCAAATGAAGAAAACATGGGTAAGGAAGGATGAATCTGATGCTTGAAACGGTTCTACACTGGAACCTGCTTCCGATAATTCTTTTGCTAATTGGTTTTAGGCCATTGGCCTAGGGGGAGTTGTTCAAGAAAATATTTCCTCCCCTATCTATAGTTGGTGTCAGAACGTGAAGAATGGTCAAAAAGGTGTATCAATCATATGCAGAGGTGTTTGATAACTTTCACAAGAAAATTTGGAGAATTCATAGGTCCATAGAAGAATTTTTCTATCGCTATCTAAGAAAACAAAGCACCCAGAAAACTTTGGGAAAATGTATTAATTACAAGTGTGCAAACTATAAAAGTCAATTTGGAACCCTCATTTGTCACTTGGCATCAAAGAAGAAAAGAAGGAGAGCACTCGGTAGTAGAATTTTGAAGTAGAGAAGTTGATTCACCGACGAAACTCGAAATCTACCAGGTATTTCAATTATTTTCAGAATTTTCATATAAATTGGTGTGCGGTTGTTAAACCTAAGTGCGAAAGGAAAATGGAACAAATAAAAGGGTCAATCATTTTGGATGAATACAACATTGGAAAGATTAGGTCCATGAGAAATCTATTGTTACCCAACAAATTGAAGCAATTGAGAGAAGCCAAACATATAAATTTGGATATTTGGAATGTGTTTCCATACTTTGAGAACACTAAATTCATTAAATTCATCTTGAGAATATTTCATGATGATGCTTTGACTCTAGACAAACCCTACATAATTTGAGAGGAAATAATTGATAAATTGAATGGATTATGCAAATTCAGAGATATACTGAGGAAGAAATCCATTTGGAACTGTAAGTGTGAATAAGTAAACAAAGGAAAAGACTTCTTAATGAAAAATTGTATCAAAGATTAAGCAAATAATCTACTGAAAGTGTCTCATTGTCTCCTATATTTAAAGATTTATTAAGCTATTGTGCTCTCAGATTTAAATAACACTATAACTATTAAAATGACAATATAAAGAATGGAATGATGTTGATGCAATGATGTGAAGCTATATGATAATGTTAAATGATAAAAGAAACTATTGTAACATGAATTGACATGAAAATTGATGAATGAAGCTATAGGAGGCAGCCATGATATGAAATCTCAAGTACTGGATGTTTGAATTGCTTCATGTTTGATGCTTGAATTCCTATAGAGTAAGATTGCATAAGCTTGATAATCTGGGATCCTTTCTTGGTTGAACAAAGCTTTATTTATAGATTTCCTAGTAGCATAAATGCACAAGGATAGCAAAGAGAGACTTGGATTCAATTTGGAGGATTGAATGGTGAGAGATGCAAGAGATTGAGAATATTTTGGGGATTTTCTCTACCCATGAAAACATCAGGCAAGAGAAGAGGAAGGATTGATGGAAGAGGATTGAGAGATGAATCTGCAATTTGTCTCCAATTTGTCTCCAAAACTTTCCGTGAAGTCTGAAGGCATTAATTTTGACACATTTTGACATAAATTAGACATAGGATATCTAATTTGATTTTGAGGAAATATAGAGGAATATTCTTTATGCCTTTATTTAAATATTTTTGATTTATTTAAATTAGCCAAAGAGGGATAAATAATTTAATAGAACAAACTATAGAAGTTGTTTATTAAATTTAAAATAGAAGAATATGGTAATTAATCAATAAAGTGTATGACCTTTATTAAATTAATTTAAGATTTGATGTGATAAAATAAAATAGAGGAAATGATAATTAAATCAAACAAAGTATTAATTTTGTTTATTTAATTAAGATGAGATAATAGAAAAATTGTATGAATTTAAATGTGAATGTGAACGTGATCTATATAAATAAATATTTCTATTTATTCAAAAGTACAGGAATTTAGGATAATTAATCAAATAATTCGTATTTAATTAATCGGATTACCCAGACCAATTTTAGGTGTATACATTTTTCCCCTCTTTGAAGTGATGTGTTTACGCATTGCTTCGAAGAAAATTTTGTTGCTACTGCTAGTATTGATGAAAAAGAAAATCAGTATGCCCCAGACATGCCCCAGATATTGATTTTTAAATGATTGATGATAATATGCCTCCTTAGGAGATAAATTAATGATTTTATGATTTTTTTGGACTTCTAGAAAATTTCATGATTTTTATGATTTTTTAATTATTTGATGATGATATGACGAAGATTTGATGAAGAAATAATTTATCTCCCAACATTGATGATAAAATTTATCCCGTGGATGAATTTCAATTAATTTGATAAATAAAATTAATTAAAATAAAAGGATTCCCCTCAAAAATCTCTTTTGAAAAACCTATATAAGGTCAAAAAGGTCCTTTTTATCCTCATTTGTACTTTTTGACTTTCAAAACCTAGTGAGAGAGACATTTGAGCTAGCTGGAGCAAGATGTCGATCCCCTACCACACTCATCAGTTCGAGCATTGTCATCATCACCAGTGTTCGGCCGTCTTCAGACCTTCGGTACATACCCGTAATCCACCTCGAAATTTGTGTTGTCTTCATTTTCATGTCCTTTTTCATTTTTGGCCTGTTCTTCGTAGTTTAGCGCATCAATGTTGTGTTGTAGCACTTTGCACTCTAGTGTAGTGCTTTCATTAACTATCGTAGCACTTTGAGGAATTAGCGCTTTCAAGAATGAGCGCTTCGATAGATTTATTTAGCACTTTGATGCCCGATTATAGTGCCTAGAAAGTTCTAGCGCTTTGATGCAATTAGTTGGCACATTGATGGTCTATTATAGCACCTTGATTAAAGTAGCACTTTGATCGATAGTTAAGCACATCGAATTGCTGAAATAGTGCTTCTGGTTATTTAGCACCCTAGATGCCTGTTTTAGCGCATCTGAATGATGAAATAGTGCTTTTGATTTTTAGCACTTTGGATGCCTATTTTAGTGCATCCATGTCAGATTTGCAAATTTTGACACAGTTAACCTTGATTTCGTCAATTTCGATCATGTCCATTCTTCGGTTTGGTATGATTTTATTATACAAATTCTTAAATGACTAATTCTGATGATTAATAAGACTTACTCTCATCATAGGCAAGAAATAATCTCATTTGTGATGATCCTCATGATAGACGAGGAATGATCTCATATATGATAAACCTCATGATAGGTGAGATTAGATGATATTTGTGATGAACCTCATGATAGGTGAGGTTAGTTGATGTTTTTTCATGAGTTTTGATCAAAAATTCATACCAAAGTTTGATTGGATCTGATAGTGGAATGACTTGTGATTTTTGACATAGTTTATAGAATTTAAACTTTTTTATGATGATAGGAGTGTCTGGGTAACCTCCAAATGCAAGAGCAATTTTCGTGGACTACTGATTTGATTCCTCATCTGACTCCTGATGAGATTCACATCATAGCTCGATGTGGTCTTTATAGTCTTCTTTATATGCCCCAGATTAGGATTAATCAAGGTCTCCTTACTGCCTGGGCCGAGCGATGGCACAACAATCATAACACCTTCCATCTACCCACCGGCAAGATGACAATCACACTAGAGGATGTGTGGCAGATATTGCGAATACCATTTATCAGAGAGGTCATAGTCTATGATTCACATGAGGTTGGTGGGAGAGATGCATTCTGCAGAGTTTTCTAGGATCGCCATATTGTAGGACCGAGTGTTCTGTGGTGGACGATGGTTGACACTTATGCTAGTCTACTAGCAGTGCTAGCTGGATTTATTGGAGGCTTCCTTTGTCCTAATTGTAGGTCAAAGGGATTATCTATGGGTTGGGGTCATATTCTTGAGAGCATGGTCATGCACAGCACTAGATATGCATGGGGGATGTGTATGCTAGCCCACCTTTATCATGATTTACACCAAGTGGTGTACTTGGGAGGATGTAGCCTATCAACAGGGGTGAATCTATTATAGGTTTGTTCATGGGATCATTTTTCCATTACATGACCATTTCTAGTACTTGACAGACCTACAGGAAGACCATATGTTTTTCGTTATAGAGGTCAGCTTACCCAGTCTTGGATGGGTAAGTAGAGCATTGGAGACGTGTCTTGGATGAATTGGAGAGTGTCATTTGGTGGCCTTATATGGATTGTGAGCAGTGGGAGGAGGATGATGTAGTGCTTGGGTTTTTGTGTGATTCCATGTATTTGATGGGCAGGACTCCTTTTGTCTTAGAGAGATTTTTACTATAGCAGGTCTATAGGTAGTACGGTATTGTGCAGTGCATGCCTCAAGTAGTTGCACATTATTCCCGACAATGGAGTGGTACAACAAATTGGGGGTCGTGTTTGTCCTATGAGACATTAGTGGAGGGATATTGGAATCTGTAGCCATCCGCTTGGGATATGTGCACGGATATTGCAGAGGCAATCGTGACATAGGAGTATGCCATATGTTTGGCTTTGCATCCATGTCCTTGGATCACCATTCCAAATGAGCCAGCACCATTACCTATGGAGGAGGACGTTGCCAAGGATCTTGCCATAGTCATTGAGGGTGAGGAGGATAGTGGATCTTATATTGAGTCAAGCAACAGTGTTGAGAGCAGTAGTGAGGATAGTAGTGGCAATGATGGGGATGGTGGTGGTGGAAGTGGTAGAGGGGTTGGGCCAGGTAGTTTTGGTCCATCTTCGAGTAGGCCTCACAAGAGGCGAGCAGTGGATATGCCTTCCGTGGATTATCAAAGATAGATTGCTAGTTTACAGGTGTAGGTACAGACTCTGTAAGGATAGTTAGTGTAGGCACAGGGTTTACTCGTGTAGACGTAGAAATAGATGTAGACTCAGGCACAAGATCATGCACAGGCATTGGCACAGGTCTATGGACAGTTGGTAGCTATTCAGACACAAGTTGGTACTTTAACAGTTGAGAGGGATAATGCCAGACAGATTGCTGAGAGGGCACAAGAGACTATTGAGACATTACAGAGGGTAGTTGATGGTACCTCTATTTCCAACTATATGAGGGAGGTTTTGCAGGTTGGCCGAGAGGTAGAGTTCTACAGTGGTCGATATCATGATGCAGTTCTTGCCGATCGCAAAGTCAGTTATGCCCCTTTGAGATCTGGTAGGACACATACTCGGATAGTTAGCGAGGGTGTGACGTAGCCTTCATGGAGATATCCCAAAGATCTTGGTCCATCCGAGGGTGGTGGTGGTACTGGTCTTGTTATGCGTGCACCTTTTGGCAACAACAGATCTTAGATGCCATTTCTGATTTTGAGATATTCTTTTGAGATATGATGCACACTTCGAGTCAGCTCATTTTTGATGATGTATCTTTTCCTATTTCAGACTTCATTGTATACTTGACAGTTGATGATATATATGATTATGCAGTTGATTTATATTGATCTATGATGGTTATCCATGATTCTATGATGGATGCATTTATTTTAATGTGATGAAATGAAAATGATGATTTTGTGATGTATGATATATGGATGGATGGTGTAAATTTTGTGACATAATTCATGGATGATAAATTATGTATGGGTTGAAATTGATCAAATGCATATGATAATAATGTAATTAATGATATAGTATAATGAACATGATGTATTTATTTATGATATGATGTAGAAAATATGGTACAATAAATGCACAACTATTGGATGTTAAATGCATGAATGTGGAGATGATAAAAAGCTTTACAATGATGAGATGATTATCAGATATGTTTTTAATGATTTTTGGTTTATGTCAAGTATACTCAATCATATTTGTAGAAAAGATAATCATTAATTGGAATCCTTTATGTAACAAACACTCTCCAGATGTAGAATTTATTATGAATGCAATCTAATTTTATCATGCAACTATATGAAAACCATTATCATTTTAACAGTACTTTTGTGCTTGGTATCATCATAGAGCTTTTTAGGATTTTGAAAGTGAGTACAAGCGTTAATGGTATATGTTAAACCAATGATGACCTAAGTACTACTTTCATGATTTTTGATATTGCAAGCGAACACAAGGATCTAAGTATAATTGAACCGAGATGACCTGAGCATTCCTTGTGTAAAACGGGTAGAGATTAATCATTTTAGTGTGTGAATTATGAATGTCATCAGTGAAACTTTTGCATAGCACATCCCCCGATAATTCACACTTTTATATGATTAATGTAAGACAATAGACAGTATAAATATCATTCTTCTTCCTCATTTCTCTAGTTCATTTATATCATCGAGGTACTCCAAAGTAATGATAATAATTAATAAAAAGAAAACTATTTATCCACCTTTTACTTAGAGTGTTTCAATCATTATTCAGATTAGATCATCCATCCTGATTTTGTAATGTTTTTGTGATTTTATGAGATTTTGACCAAAGACCTATCCTAGGGGTCTTGGGGGCTGATCAAATATTATCCTTGCCTGCATTACACACACAGAGACCATGTAGTTTGACTAACACAAACCCATTTTTTTGGTTTTTGCTTTTCTAGACTGACTTTTTTACTTGTTTTTGGATTTTCTTGATAGGATACGAATGTTTGATGCCTTTCCAGATGGTGATTGATGTTGCATTTGATCATTTTTCTTATTGTAGTTTTCATACTATTTTTTTCTCATTTGGCAAAGTCGATGTTTTTGTTGCCCCCAAGCTTAGTGAGACATGACCTATGTGAAATGATTTGATAATGGATGTAATGATGGCAAGACTAATGATATGATATAAAATGGTAATGATAGCTAGACTAATGATCCTGATATGTATCAAAATAGATGGGAAAGATGGTTTAGAATCACATACGACGCCTGTTTCTTGGTTTTCACCATGTGTTTTGATTACACATTTTGTTTTGTATTTTCCTTTTTTCTCATTTTTCCTTTTTTGTATTTTTTGTATTTTTTTGTATTTCCTATTACCAAGACACCTATTTTCTAGGTTTTCATCAAGGAAACCATTTTCCAAAAGTTTGACCTGTGCACTAGGAAATTCAAGTATAGAACTTTCTAAGATGGATACTGTTGATAGGTTCATCAAAAAATCCCCCTCTGATGTTGATAGTTGATAGGCCGCTGATCTATACACTAATATGATGACAAAAGAACCTAGCCATTTAGCTTCAAACTTCCCTTTCTTTTTCCTTGTCCTGCTAAATTCTAGGGTTCTCTTTTAGAACCAAATCGCCAACCTGAAAGACTCTAGGTTTTACCCTATGATTATAGATCCTTGATATTCTCTGTTGATATGTCATTAGATGGTTGACATCTTGTTGATGATGCTCATCCAACAATTCTAGTTCTTGAATTTTGGATACCCTATAGTCCTCATCTGAAATGATTCCTCTTAGTGATACACAGAGTGATGGAATCTCTACTTCAATGGGTAGTATGGCTTCTGATCCATATACCAAGGCATATGGTGTAGCTCTTATCAGTGTTCTAATCCTTGTTTTGTAGGCCCACAGTTTAGGATTTAGCTGAACATGCCAATCACCTCCAACATCATTAACCGTTTTCTTGAGTATTTTTTAGAATTGTTTTGTTAGAGGCCTCTGCTTGGCCATTTGCCTGAGGATAGTATGGTGTTGAGAAATGATGTTGGATATGAAACTTCTCACATAATTCTTGGACATCTTGGTTTTTCAATGGTCATCCATTATCAGTGATAATGGATTGAGGTATTCCATACCGACAAATTATGTAATTCAATATGAATGACGAGATATGTTTTCTAGTGATAGTTGTAAGAGGAACTCCTTCTATCCATTTTTTAAAGTATTTTGTTGTTGTGATGATGAACTTGTGTCCATTGGATAAAGACATATTTATCTTTCCTACCAAATCGAGTCCCCATTGACAAAAGGGCCATTTTGATGTGAATGGATGCAATTCTTGAGCTGGTGCGTGAATTAGATTACTACGAATCTGACATTTTTGGCATTTCTTTACAAACTGATAAGACTCTTTCTCTATACATGGCCAATAATATCCTAAATGAAGGATTTTCTTCGCTAGAGTTATTCCACTCAAATGAGTTCCACAAATACCCTCATGAACTTCATGTAAGGCCTTCTCGGATTCATCATGTTCTAAACATCAGAGTAAGGTACCATCAAGACCTCGACAATAAAGGATATCGGCAATTAAAAAAAAAGCGGATTGGCAGATGAAACTATGTTTTTGGTTCTTGGAAAGATTGGGAGGGAGGATATTGCCCTTTAGGTAAGAATATGTGTTCTCATAGATGGAGGTTTCAATGGTATATAAATGGAATATTGTATTAGATTCCAAACTATTATAAGAAGGACATGATACTTTTTCTACCATAAACTCATAATGACCACATTTCTCTAGCAATTGTAAGAGTGAAGCAATTGTGGCCATAGGGTTTGCTGCTTTGTTCTCTACCCTTGGAATTTGATCAAATTTGACATTGACAAAAAAAAAATTAGATCATCTATTTTCTATTTATAGGGTATCAATTTTTTATCTTTCGTCTGATACTCATCATTTACTTGATAAATGACTAGTTGAGAATCCCCATATACCTATAATTATGTGATCTTCCACTCAATTGTGATTTTGACCCCAATGATTAATGCTTCAAATTCTGCCACATTATTGGTACATTGAAACATCAGTCTATAAGATTTTGGGATGGTGTGTCCCTGGGGAGTGATGAACAAAATCCTTGCTCCAAATCCTTGCTGTGTATATGATCCATCGAAATACAATATCCATTTTTGTGGTGTTACTATCAGAATTTCCGCATCTGGAAACTCCATTGTCATAGGTGGATCATCTGGTAAAGGGGCCTCAGCCAATTTTTCGGTGATTTCTTGACCCTTGATGACTTTTCTTTCCACATATTGAATATCAAACTCACTTAAGAGCATGACCCATTTGGCTAGTCTACCTATTAAGGCAGCCTTACTGAGTAGATATTTTAAGGAGTCAATTTTTGCTATAAGCTTGATTGTGTGAGTCAACATATAATGTCGTAGCTATTGAGTAGAAAACACCACCTCCAAGCAATATTTCTTAATTAAAGTGTAGTTTATTTCATAGCCATTTAAATTTCAGTTGATGTAGTAGATGGTGTGTTCCTTTCCTTCATAATCTTCATGTGCCAATAATGCTCCTAAAGAGATATCTATTGTTGCAATGTACAGTATTAGAGGTCTTCCTTTTGTAGGTGGCATGAGAATAGGAGGTGACATTAGATATTGCTTTATTTGATCAAACGTTGTCTCACACCCATTATCCCATTTGAAAACAACATTTTTATGCAATAGATGATTGAATGGATGAATTTTGTCTACCAGCTGGGAGATAAATCTCCTAATTGATTGGAGCCTTCCTTGCAGTGACCTGAGTTGACTAATATTTCTGGGAGGCAGCATCTCCATTATGGCCTTGACTTTTGCTGGATCTACTTCAATGCCCTTTTCTGAGACAATGTATCCCAAGAGTTTTTCTGATGTGACCCAAAGACACATTTCTTGGGGTTTAGCCTGACATTGAATTTCTCTAGCCTTGTGAAGATTTTTCTCAGGATATGCAGATGTCCATCCCTAGTACAATACTTAGCCAAAATATCATCCACATAATCTTCCATAAACATGTGCATCATATCATGAAATATTTTGGTCATTTGTCTTTGATAGGTTGCTCCTGCTTTTTTCAAACCAAATGGCATGACATTCCAGCAGAAGGTTCCTCATGGACATGTAAATGCAGTCTTCTCCTGATCTTTTGGATCTATTTTAATTTGGTTGTATCTGGAAAAACCATCCATTATTGACAACATGGCATGCCCTATCGTTAAGTCCACAATGATGTCTATATTAGGTAATGGGAAATCATCCTTTTGGCATGCTTTATTCAAGTCCTTGAAATCCATACATATCTTGATGCTATTGTCTAGCTTTGAGATAGGTACAATGTTTGATATCCATTTGGCATAATCAATAGACCTTATGAATCCAACATCTAATAATTTATTTAGCTAATTCTTTACCATTAATGCGATATGGGGATGCATTTTTCTCAATTTTTTCTTTATAGGCTTGATTCCTATAGGCAAAGAAAAATGATTCATGAGAAGATTTGGATCTAAGCTTGGCATATTGGAATATGACCAAGAAAATTTAATCCTTCTTTCCTTAAAGAATTTGATAAATTCTAGTTTCTCTTGATCTTTCATAGATTCTGCTAGATGTAAGATTTTTGCTCTTTCTTCAGTGAAGATGTTTACAAACTGTGTTGGCTCCATCAAAACTGATGACCGTTCATGATAATTCTTTGGAAGAGTGTCAAATCTCCCATCTTTTGGTGCCTCAAAGATGTTTTCACCATTAGATGCGTTCTTTATTTTTTCTTTTTCAAGATTTAATGCTGCCATAGAATGGTTTTCACCATTAGATCTATTATCCATGTTTTTAATTTTGCAACTAGAAGATTTGACACCCTCCTACCGAGTCGCGTTGTTATGATAATTATGAATAGAACTTGTACTAGGTTTGTCACAACATAGGAAATTTATGATGGCATCATTGTTTGCAAATATGGGTATATTTATAGGTTCAACAGGTTCCCAGTCAATAAGTTTAGGATGGACTAAAGGAATGAAGTCATCAAATTGACTTAGGTTGATGGGGGTAAGGGTTAGTACAGCTATGTCATCATAGTCATTATTAGGGATATCGAGATCAATGATGGTACCCTCTTCAAGATCATCTAGTTCACTTGATGTTTGTTCGTCCCCACTTGAGTCATTGGTATTTAGTGATCTTGACACGAATGGTGTAGACCCAGAGCTTTGTACCTCCTCACGTGTAGGTGCATATTATTGTATTACATCAATTTGGATATCTATATAATATATATCGAAACATAGATCCGATTCATATTCATTTGAATCTATTTCAGAGCTATCTCGAACTTGAAGGATTCTTTCAACAACCTTCTTTGTCATTTCTTGTTTTTTTTCTTTGAGTATCCCAGTCCTATCTTATCTTTTGAATGAGGAGTGAGAGGTTGAATAGGTTCTATGATGCCTTCCTTCCTTTTTCTAATAGGTCCCTGTCCCTCATAACCCATTTTTTCTAGAATAGCCTTCCCTTTGCCATATTTTTCTGTATTGATATTGATATTCTTGATATTGATATTTGTTGATGTTGATGGTTCTTCATCTTTGTATAACCAATCAAGGATAGCCTTGTTGTCTGATTCATCCTCTATAGTACCGAATTTATAAATATTTCTTCTATAAATGTGACAGGTAGTGATGTTTGATGTTTGACCATTGATGGTTGGCTATATGTCTTTGGAGATGGCATCAATTGTGAAAGATTGAGCGATTGCTCAATAGTATATTGTCTCATTCCCTTGTCTGTCAGCTGGACCTGCTCTTGAAATTTCTGTCATAAAGAAGTTTGGGGATCTAGATTTTTTGTTAATTGAGTGTCAACAATACTTGTGTCTTTTGATTTATACTTCTTCTCTACCCACTTGGTGGTGATATTTGAACGTTTTTCCTCATTTGATGAATTTTAATTGGATGCTTCCCTATTGTGAGGTACAAAGGTATCTTGAGAGATTCTAAGTGTGTCACAATGTTGAGGATGATTATAATCAACTGATATAGTCACCTCCTTTCCATTTACTAGGAATTTTAAGCATTGGTGATATGTGGAAGGTACTACTTGCATTTCGTGGATCCATGGGCATCTTAAGAGTATGTTGTAAGATAGCTCTTTTTCCAGTACTTCGCATGCTATGTGTTTCATCATTGGTCTCACTTGAATGGGTAACACAATCAGTCCCTTAGAAGATCTCTCTTCCTCATCATATGCCTTTATGGTTATTTTCCTTCAGGCATCAATAGCATCATTTGAATACCCTAGTGCATGAATTAACTTTAGAGTGCAAATGTTCAAACCAGCTCCCCCATCTATTAAGACTCTTTTGACACGATGGTTGTGGATCAAGACTTTCAATATGGAGTGCGTTGTTATGGGGATGGTTAAGTGACACATCATCCTATTCAGAGAATGATAGATAATGTGATGTAGTCAAGTGCCCCACTATAGCCTAGAATTGGCAAACATCTAGATTTTTTGGTACCATAGTGGCAACTAGTGCTTGTTCTCGAACCTCCTTATGTGATGGTGATAGTTTAAGGAGTTCTAGTATTGATGTCTGCACTAGAATGTTTTGAAGTTGATTGACAATTTTGTAATGAGATGGAGGTGGATTTGTGTTTTTAGGTGCAATTCCCTTTAAGACTACCTTGGATTGCCCCCTTGTCATTACATTTATTGGTTGATAGTCTTGTTGTTCTCTGATTTTTAAAATGTTTATTTTATTTTTAGAGACTTGTATGCTTGGGAACAAATACAAAGGGGTAGTGTCATTGGTTTTGTGTTTTTCCATGTTATGACCAACTGTATTATCATTTTCCACTTAGGTGATACAAAGGATCGTTTTATCATAGACATGATTGGTATTTTTACCTTTTTTGTTTGTAGAAGATGATTCTCCTTTGTCATAGTTTGGTAAAGGGTCCTTGAAGGCTGTATGATCATTATTGTTTTCGTGTCCCTCTATATATGTCTTGTTATTGTCGATCAGATCTTAAATTGTGTGTTTTAACTCCATGCAATCATTAGTTTCGTGGCCTTTATTATTGTGGAAGTTGCAATAATTTATGTCATTCCACCATGGTGGTTTGACCTTTGGATCCCAAAATCTTGCTTCCCGCGTAGTGATAAGACCACTTGTGACTAGTTCTTTCATCATTGATTCCAATGTTTGGCCTAAAGGTGTGAACCTACGTTGGTTTGATGATTTTTGGTATGTTTGCAATTTTGTGATTTCATTGTTTTGAATGAAATTTGACTTCACGATTTGATCGTTGTTTTGATTTGTTTTTGAAGTAGATGTTGTCAAGTTGAAAATCGGTTTGGCATTTTTTAAATCACTTGTCATTTCGTTGGTCCCTGTATTTTTGTTCTTTCACCAAAATTTGTGTTTGTCATTGTTGGGGTATTGATTTGAGGAGTTTGTGTTATTTTATTTGTCATTGAAATTTTTAATAACCCCTCTTTTGACTAGCGCTTCTTCAATTTTAAGGCCATTTTCTATCACCTATTCGAACGTAGGAGGACATTGTAATTCGAATCTGTAACTCATCTCCTCCATCAAATTTTTTATGAACAACTCCATTTTCTCTTCCTTAGGAATGGATCAAGGATATCTAGCAAATAGTCGTTGCCATCTTTGTAGAAAGGACAAGAATGTCTCCCCTTTGTTTTGTTTCATGTTATACAAATCCTTTATCGTGACATCGTGTTGGATGTTAAAAAAATATTGGGAGATGAACCTGTTGACAAGTTCTTCAAAAGTCCTTATTCTTGGTTGTAATTTGGAAAACCATTCCATACATGAACCTCCCAAGCTTCCTGGGAATAATCTCATTAGGTAAGTTTCCTCTTGAGAAAAATCTAGGCTCATGGTTTTGAATTCACAGATATGATTGATCGGATTTGTCTTTCCATTATATTTTTCATACTTGGGGAATTCACAATGTCGAGGAAAAGGTATCATGTCAACCGTTGAGTCAGAAGGATAAGGAAAAATGTCCTGTATTGCATACATTTTGGTGTTTCATTTTGTCATGTCTTGTATTTGTTGTTGTAATATTTGCATTTGGGATGTTAAGGCAATAACTGGATCTATACCTTGTGTGGGTTGTGTTATTTCAGTTTCGCTTGTTCCAGGTGCTTCTCTTAGGTGATTTACATCAAAGTCTTTGGGAAGCTTAGCACCTGATTCAGCCAACATTAAGAGGTATTTCTCCATGTCCTATTCTAAGATCTTTTCCATGAATTTATGGAATTTTGGATCCTGTTGGGTTGTTTGTATGTCTTCTGGAGTTATTTCATTTTTGTCACTTTGATGTAGACTATTCCAGGGATTTTCTTATGTCATTGTGTTTGATGTTTCAAGTTCCTTTTCTAAGAGCCTCTTGATGAGTATAGAATCATTCCACTATTTTTACCTTATAATTTCCTTTTTATCTATATCCTTGTCCCTAATCCTGTCAACATTTGCTGAAGGAACCTTGATATTTAATAAAATAAGGAAAGAAGTTGGGGATTGATAATTTACTAAAAATCATGATAAATCTGATTGTTTTGTGGTAGGAGATGGTTCGAAAGGAAGTTGAAGGTTATTACAAATGCGAGGACCTCAAGAATCTGATGAAGTGAAACTAGAAAAAAGATGTTTAGACTCTTTATTTTAGTTAAAGTTGTTTTAGTTTCATGCTAAAACTGGCCTGCGGCCTTTTATCAATCTAAAGACTCTTGTTTGTGAGTGGCGGAAAGGCCGAACAAACATACAAACTTATCTGTTGTTTTTAGTATAATCAAATGATATATATATGCATGATGAGAACATAATATCAATAGATATAATTGAGAAATCAGATCCGCGTACTGGAAAGATCGACATATTCTTTTGTATCAGTCATTTTATTAGATGAGAATTAGTGTGGAGTAGATTGGTGTTTCGTGATTTCCATCATTCAATAATCGGAGAAGGCAAGGCCAACTTCCTTGATTATTGGTGATTTTAGCATTAGATTTATATGCATGGTAATGTGTGTTTTACAATCATTTGATTAATTTGATTTATGTGATTAAATTATTGGTTACTATTTCTGAATTGATTCATTCATTGCAACTGTGTAATTCATTTTTTCTTAATTATATTGTTTGGATCCTTGTTAAATCATTCAGTATCTGTTGATATGTATGTTTAATCAAATTAATGATTTCCAGTGTGAAAATAGTTTGGTATCATAGAACAAAATCATAAAATCCTAAAGATGGAAATGTTTGATATTCTATTATAACCAGCATCCTTGATTCTGTCTCTGTCATACTTTCTATTTTGCTTTATAGAATTTTATTTCTCTTCTATTTTATGTTGGTGATCTGTTTTTGTTGCAGAATTATCGCTTTACAAGTTCCTCTCACATATTGTGACAGGAAGTCTACCAGTTGGAATTTTGCTTGAACATAGATTTCATTAGTATGCATTCATCAACCCTTGGTTTCTAAACTGTAGCTCTTTGGCATACTACCATGACATAGTTCAAAAGCTTACGTTCTTGGATTAACACTTTAGAATAAAATGAGGAAACCATTTCCAAGAACTTAAATTAAGCCTATTTCAAAATAAATTAAACAACACAATTTAGTCCAATCAACTTTGTTATAGCACTGTGCAGTCAAATAACAGTGCTTGGAAGCGTTATTTGATGGAAGTGCTATAACAATTATCATAAGTGCTAAAACAGTGCTTGGAAGCGCTATTTTATGAAAGCGCTAAAATAGAGTCTCGAAGCATTGAAATAGATTTCCAGAGTGCTAAAATAGAGGGTTGATGTTTACGACTCTTTATTGCAAAATTTGACTTGGCCTTGTGGCATATTCTATCATGGGTGTTGGGATGTAAGACTAACGTATGTGTTGACTATGATTGTGATATTATGTGAGGGCTCTCCTTTGGAAGAAATCTCATGAATAAAGAGGTTCTACAGCATAATCAAGAGTATAACCTCTAGCAAAATCGTGATACCTATGAATGAACATTCTATGTTGTAACAAGATCTTTCGACTTTGATATAAGAAATGTCTTTTTCTCAAAATATTTTGATAACCAAGTGGCCTCTTGGGTTTGTTGACTTTGATGGTTTTCTTGAAAAACTTGGTTGATTTCCACTCTCGAATCATGAATTTTTCTAACCTGATTTGACTTGCAATTTTCTCGATGATCTTTTATCTGATTTTTAATGATTTTTGAAAACACAACAAGAAAATTGTAGAATAATTGTTTTAGAATCTGAACAGATAGTTTATATTCAAGAACCATGAATGGTCCTTATTTATTTTCACCAGTTTCTTTTGACAAATATACAATTCAGATAGACTCACTCTTAAGGTCAAAAAGGTCATCGTTATACTCAACTGTTGGAGTTGAGAAGATACAACACCACGAAAGCCCAAAAGATCTTTGCAACCAAATAACCTGTTACAAGGAGAAACAAAAAGAAGCAACAAAGGAAATGCTCAAGAATGTGGAGCCATGAATTCACACAAAATGTAAAATGAATTAAATGATACAAAAGATAGTTTTCAACTACATATAGATGAAAACCCTAAAAATGAAAACCCTAGGCTTGCACAATAATAATTAATAAAGTAATTAATTATTATGTACCTAATGTTAGCTTAAGTGAAAAGAGGTAAAAGGGAACTTTACGTAATTAAACAAATATTGTTTAATTAATAAAGTAAATACCCAATTACTCTAACACCCCCCCTTAAGATAGACATAGGGAGAAGCTAAAACCTAGAAGAAGCTACTAAAAGCAAAAGCAATGGGTCTCGACAACAAGGCCAGATCAGGTACCCATGTACAAAATCAATGCAAACTAAATGAAATGGGGTAAAGGAGAAAACCCAGTGGGAACAAAACTCCTCCCCAAAATAGAATGCAAGGAAGGAATGCAATGCACTAATGAAAGAAGGATAGGAGGTGGATAACATGATACCCCCCATAGACAACCTCTATCATATAAGTACATGTACAATGGTCTTCACAGGAGAGATAGAAAGAGAGAAGAAGGCCCCCCCACAATGAAGAAACTCCTGTCACAATGGTAGATGCCTGATGTAGAATCCAAAAGGAGATCCTAAAGCGGCAAATGATATTCCTTCCCTTGGGAAGAAATGGATCCATGGACCTGTATCGAAGAAACCCTGTGAATAATGATGAACCAATCTATCTCAAGATGTGTGCCATGATAGGATGCTGAAGAGTCTCACTGTCTGAACTGAAACAAATAATGCCAAATCCAAACTGATGTGGAGAATACTAAAATGCAACCTTTGAATGCACGGATAATGGTGAGCGAACAGTGATAACCTGACTATCAAGGTAGAGGAGATGAATATCCTCAAAATAATCCTCCAAATCTTTTATATAGGATTCAACAAACAAGAAAGATATGCTTGCAACATAAGAGTCCAAAGTAGTTATGTCTAGAAGATGTATGATTCCCTGCTGCACTTAATCAAGAACAACAAGAGATGCTAATGAAGTCTCAGTCTAAAGAGTAGGAACTATGAGACAAACCTTTGATCCATCAGAATATGTAAGGGTGTCTAAATACTCAAGCTCCTCTAAAGTATCATGATCAAATGGTGTATTCTCTCTCCAAGCAATGGGTATGAGACAATCTGAAGCAGGATCCTCTAGGAATGGAGAGATAATAGGGTATCCATAGATCTCCCAAAGATGTGTCCAAAGTGGGTGAGGACAATCAATGTCCAATATAACCAACATAGTGTCATGATCAACACTAGACAATATAACTCCTGCAATGTGATTTCTAATAATATCCCATGCTAATCTACCCTCTAAATTTGTTGGTTCAGGTATGAGATCATACAAATAAGGAAAAATATTAAGCCACCTACAATGTGTAAGTATACCCTTTGCCCATGACTCATAATTACCCCATTCCAGAAGAACAACTGAAGGGTGAGTAGAGAAACCCATGATAACTCTTCAAATGAAAAAATTCAAAAACTAATGATCTCAGCAATGATAAAGCATATCAACATAACTCATCCAACGCAAACAAACCCCATGTAGGAGCCAAGATGACCAAGTAATTGAGCAAAGTGTAAAAACACACAAAGTTGAATAAAAAATACTTGGTAAGTATTCTAGTAAAATAGACTATAAATCTAGAAAGAGCACTGTAATACCTTTCCAACTCCTATTCATTTGCACAAAACGGAGTTCGGATGCAAAAGATACGCCCCTTGGAGTGAAAAAACCAAGTTCTGACTTTGACTAGAAAAAAGGACTACAAAACTACAAAATCAGAAAAAATTACCAACACCATTGGAATGGTGCCCGAACCAACTTTCCAACGATATCTCATTTGCGAAAATCCAAGAAAAAATGCCCATTCTACGCCCGATTTAGAGCAAGCTGCTCCAAAGGGGGAAAAAAAATAATTTCACAGCCCTCAAGGGCTAAGATCTTCAGCCCCTGGTCACATGGACGACCAGGGGGCTGGTGGCTGTAGGCCCACGGTCACCCATGTGACCGAGCAGCGGGGGTTAGAAGCCCGTGGGGGCTGGCGGGCCGACTTGGGTCGGCGAGCTCGTCGGTGGGCTGGGAGGGCCGACTCGACGTCAGTGGACTCAGCCAGAACGGAGTCGGCAGGGTGAGCTGAGCTCGGCGGACACGGCCAGAACGGAGTCTGTGGGGTGAGCTCGGAGTTGAGCATGGCGGACGTGGCCAGAATGAAGTTAGTGGGGCGAGCTCAATGAAGCTCAGACGGTGAGGAGCTGCCGTTGTCAGCGGGGCGAGCTCGACGGAGCCCGAACGGTGGTCGACGGCTGACAGGGGTGCTGGGTAGGAGGCGACCGAGCGCGGGCAGCACGAGGGTGGCCGGGCGATGGCCATCAGGCGATGAAGCAGTGGTGCGACCGGAGTATGCACGCAGCGCAAAAATTACACCAAAAAACCTTTGTTTTTTAATTTTTTTTATTTTTTTAAAAAAATTTTTGTGATTTTTGCTGAGGGGGCCAAACGGCCAAACCCTAAAAAAAATTTGCAACCTTGGTTGACTGTGGCCAAAATTGATGATTTGACAATCGTTTTAGAGGTTTTGGGGTGCTACGAATCCAATGGCACTGTCCATTTGGGCCCAAAGTGAACCCAAAAATAGGAGTATGCTGAATCCACCCAAAAAAAATCTTAGAACCCTAGATTTGCTTCCAGTACAAAAATCTCAAAACAAGAACAAGCAGTTGCAAATCTGAAGCTCTGATACCATGTTGGAGTTGAGAAGATACAACACCACAGAAGCCCAAAAGATCTTTGCAAGCAAATAACCTATTATAAGGAGAAGCAAAGAGAAGTAATAAAGGAAATGCTCAAGAATGTGGAGCCATGAATTCACACAAAATGTAAAATGAATTAAATGATACAAAAGATAGTTTTCAACTACATATAGATGAAAACCCTAAAAAGGAAAAGCCTAGGCTTGCACAATAATAATTAATAAAGTAATTAATTATTATGTACCTAATGTTAGCTTAAGTGAAAAGAGGTAAAAGGGAACTTTATGTAATTAAACAAATATTGTTTAATTAATAAAGTAAATACCCAATTACTCTAACATCAACAACCCACATCTTAAAATTGTGTTGACTCACATAGTCGTGTCACCCCCTAGAGGGCGTCCATGTTTTTGTCATTTCTAGGTGCATACTCAAAGTTGGATTTCTCGTCCTCTGAGCAAACAATCCTTGAAAATTATATGATGAGTGTCTTGAGGGAAAATTCTTCCCTCCCCTTGCACCGTGATTATTACAATGTTTGGTTACTGACTCGGCTAGATACTACACTATGGTTCATAGATAGGGTTTTCGTGCGATGTGAAAAATGATAAAATCCCTCAAGAGACCTCCCAATCTTTAGAACAAAGATTTTGCGGATGGTTATCTTGCACACTACTGTCAAGTTGGACTTTCATCAACAACTTCCATTTTGATTAGAGTGGGTTGGAATCCTTGGCTTTAGGCATTCCCACTTAGGCCATTCCCATAGGGTGAGTACTTTTTCCCACTACGGCAGGCCTTCTAAACATTTTAACAAAAGCATAAATTTGCATGAAAATAAAGGATGAGTCTGGCACTTTGATCACCCAGTTAAGGGGAGAGCATAAGCCTGTTCACCACACAAGCACAATAGATACATGATTCGTTTTAAGCCCAAAAGACAAATTTTGCTAATCTATGTGAAGATTTTGCTTCACAAAAATCATGGTGTCCATTTTAATTGATATAGAAAAAGTGTGATGGCTACCCTAGGATTGATAAATTTTAAACCAAATGATTATCCTAGGATTGGTTCATTTTAGTCCAAATGTATCAAAATGAAATTTTGGCCGTGGTCATGTCGGATCCAGATAAAAAAATTACAAAAGTGCTAAAATAGTCAATGAAAGTGCTATAGTTTTTCACAGATGCGCTAAACTGAAAGCGCTGAAACAAAGATTCGAAGCACCAAATTTGTTCACGAAAGCACTAAAATAGCTATACTGGAGATGGGTGACCGATGTGCTGAAACAGTTCATGGAAGCGCTATAGTAGAAGCGCTAAAATTTTTAACGGATACTCTATAGTTTCACGGAAGCACCGAAACAAATCATGGAAGTGCCATAGTTTTCAATGGATGCGCTATAGTTTTTGATGGAAGCACTGAAATAGAACATGTCGGAAACCTGCACGACACTTTTTCAAAAAAAATGATAAAATATGGGGTTAATTCCCCATGGTGGGTGCCAAATTGTAAGTGTGAATAAGTAAACAAAGGAAAACACTTCTTAATGAAACATTGTATCAAAGATTAAGCAAATAATCTACTGAAAGCTTCTCATTGTCTCCTATCTTTAAATATTTACTAAGCTATTGTGCTCTCAGATTTAAATAACACTATAATTGTTAAAATGACAATCTAAAGAATGGAATGATGTTGATGCAATGATGTGAAGCTATATGATAATGCTAAATGATAAAAGAAACTATTGTAACATGAATTGACATAAAAAATGATGAATGAAGCTACAAGAGGTAGCCATGATATGAAATCTCAAATGTTGGATGCTTGAATTGCTTGATGCTTGATGCTTGATACTTGAATTCTTGTAGAGTAAGATTGTATAAGCTTGATAATCTGGGATCCTCTCTTGGTTGAATGAATATTTATTTATAGATTTCTCGGCAGCAGAAATGCACAAGGATAGCAAAGAGAGGCTTGGATTCAATCTGGAGGATTGAATGGTGAGATATGGAGGAGATTGAGAAGATTTTGGGGATTGTCTCTACCCATAAAAACACCTGGCAAAAGAAGAGGAAGGATTGATGGAAGAGGATTGAGAGATGAATTTGCAATTTGTCTCCAATTTGTCACCAAACCTTTCCATGAAGTTTGAAGGCATTAATTTTGACATATTTTGACATAAATTAGATATAGAATATCTAATTTAATTTTGAGGAAATATAGAGGAATATTCTTTATGCCTTTATTTAAATATTTTTGATTTATTTATTTTAGCCAAAGAGGGATAAATAATTTAATAGAACAAACTATAGAAGTTGTTTATTAAATTTAAAATACAAGAATATGGTAACTAATCAATAAAGTGTATGAACATTATTAAATTAATTTAAGATTTGATGTGATAGAATAAAATAGGGAAATGATAATTAAATCAAACAAAGTATTAATTTTGTTTATTTAATTAAGATGAGATAATAGAAGAATTTTATGAATTTAAATGTGAATGTGAATGTGAACTATATAAATAAATATTTCTATTTATTCAATAGTAGAGGAATTTAGGATAATTAATCAAATAAGTCATATTTAATCAATCAAATTCTCTGGACCAATTTTAGGTGTATACAGGAACAAATAAGTTGAAACCCTAACCAGAATAATTGGAGATCGAAGGGCACTAATAATTGTGACAATCAAGAATCCTATTACAAAGTACATTTCTCACGGAATTTCATATAAAGTCTTTTTCAGAAATTGAGAAGGAACGACCTCGGCTGGCATAGTCTACATTTCTCACAAGATGATAATTGAAGGTCAGAACTTTGACTTATGCGGATTGATAAAGGATCAGCTAATGGAGAATATGCAACTAACAAAAGAGACAGGCTACCCTTTTAGGTTTGGTGCTCTAATTATATGTTTATTAATGTATTTCTTGAATTGTTTGCCAAAGATTGAAAATGTGGTGTGGAAAGCAAACGAGTTGATATGAAAAACAAATATACTCATATTATAAGAGCTTGGCTAATTGGGATCAAGAACTTGAAAATTTCTTTAAGAATGTACTTGGAAAGTGTGGCTCAGCCAGTATTTCCCTTCTGGTAAGAACAATTGAAGTTGGTTCCTCTTCCGGTGGCATGGAGAAAAAGCAGAAAAGAGAAAATGAAACTGTTGAATACAGCCCTCTGGAATGCAAGATTCCCAAAATTGAAGGAAAAAGGAAAAGAAAAGGAAATTGTGGATATTCCAGATGAAGAAGCTAAGGATCCACAGAGAAATAAATCAAAACCAGAAAAATCTAGTGAGGAAGAAGATGGCCTGAAAAAGAGAAGCTACAACACTTTATTTGGGAAGAAGGCAGAATGCATAAAATTGCTAATTTATGGTCTGTCGGACCATCATATGATCAAGATATGATTTTGAGTGTACTAAATGCTCATGTTGAGCACTACAAAATTAAATTAGAAAGTTTGCAAAACATTCTGCTTGAAGAAATGATTGAATGCAATAAAGAAACAATCAACTCTAGGGATAAAGATAAAGAAGAAGGTGAAGTTATCTCTCATTTGAAGGAGAGGTTCGGGCTATCACTCACCAAATTGAAGAAGAAAATGAATGAGTTGAGACAATGCATAAATGAAACTAATAACATCTACAACTATTGCATACGTTGGCCTCATGTTGTCGGTAAATACAAAGAGAAATTGGAGCAGATTGAAATAGAGTTGAATGGGATTGGAAAAATCTTTGACATGCTTCAAGATCAGGATGGCACCATCAGGAAAATATTTTGGGAGATGCAATCTGAGCACACAAAAGCCCAATTCACCAAGAACACACTTTTGGACACTTTTTGGAAGGTGAAGGATCTAACTGAATGCAGATTGGAACAAATGATGGAGATACTAAGGAAAGGTGAGAAACTAGAGGAAGCAATTATAATTTTGGAATCCCTCACTAAAATTGTCAACAAGACATCCAAGAATAACATCATGATTATTATCATTGGGATCACAATAGATGCTTGGAAGAAATTCCTTCTGAAAATGAAGAAAAATCATAAGATAATTTTCTAAAGTAACAATTGCTTGTTTTCAAAACTAATTCAAATTTTGAAGTTTTGGTCAAAGGGGGAGAATCGTTGGCATACATGTTTTGAAGTTTTGGATATTTTGAACACATTTTTTGTCTTTTTGGCATATGGTTTCTATGCTTTGTCATTGATGTCAAAGGGGGAGAGAGTGCGGTGAAAAATGTCTCATCTATCTTAGAGGGAGCTATGTTTTGAAATTTTTGAAGCATAAGGGAGAGAGAGCAGTATGCCAGCATACTTATAATGATTTTGACACTTAGTCATTTTTCACTAAGTGTTGCCATCAATGCCAAAGATGGATATTGTTTGCATATCGCTTGTAAGTGTTGTCATTGATGGAAACCTAAGTCGTACATCCGGTCTACAGTATAGTTTTGGTTTACACCAACAAAATAGAGTGAAGAACAAAGCATCTAGTTAAAGGCATAAATTTTGATCCAATTACTTTATCGGACTATTATTTTGGGTTATTGATCTCAGAGAAAGGTTTTTTGATGTTTTCATTACCTTATTCGAGAAGTATATTGATGTGCATTCACTAGTATGAAGTCTAGGAGATCCAGTACACAAATCTTTTGGTTATCTTTGTTAGCAAGCCAACTCGTCAAATATAGTAATTGTGGATGTATAAGGAGTAATTAATTAAATGTTTTCATTCTTGATTATGTTTGTTTGGGTCCTCTCTATGTCCTAACCGAATTTGGAGGATGTGCATAAATATTTAAATAAGGATCTAGCCGACAATTGAAAAGCACTTAATGTTTTATGAAGTCAACTTATGAATGATCAAATCCTTAATAGCGAATATATATATGAGATTGGTTTTATCATTTTGAGATAGAGAAGATAGAGAAGATAATGAATATAGGGAGTGTGTGGTGCAAAATTCAGCAGAGTAATAGTGTGAATTTATCTATGTGTGATGTGAATAGCAGAAAAGTGCAGAACAAAGTAGAGTAGAGCAGAGCAAAGTATAGAATGTGATGGAGGATGCAAAATATAATCTATGAGCCTCACCAGAACTATAATCTAGCATGAATAAATGCTACTATCTCAATTCATCCTTTAGATGGTTTTAATCTAAAAAAATTTAAGGCAGTGAGCCTTCCCTTTTGAGTAGTGAGCACTAGGCAGTGTGCTTGAATGCAAGTGTATTCTCTTTTGTAAAACTTTATTTGAGTACTCAAATTGTGGGTTAACCTCCACTGTGGTTTTTCCCCTTATAGGTTTTCCATGCAAAAATCCTTGTGTCATGGTGTTATGAATTTTTCCTTTGAATGCTTGCATCTTTCCTTTAAATGTAATGTAGAATGGTTTAAGTTTCAGATTAATAAAGTTAAGATTTTTTGAACACTAATTCACTTTCTCAATGCTCCCTTGAGTCTAACAGAATTGACCATAAAGAAAGTCTCTTTAAAATTTTTGGATTTTTTTTATGGTGAATACACACTCCCATGATTTTTTGCTCAAATTTATTATATGTCAAAACTATGGCATATTATAATTGGACATGAAAATTATAAAAAAATACAAGATATGGTTAAAATGAATATGGTTAGAGGATTAATAAAGATCTCAGCATCTGAAGGAGTATGTGAAGGATGTGTGTTAGCTAAACATCAATGAGATCTTTTTGACTCAAGCAAAGCATGGAGAGCCAATCATCCACTACAACTCATTCATAGTGATTTATGTGAACCAGGATATCCTTTCATCTTAGGTGCTAGGCATCTTCTCACTTTTATTGATGATTATAGTAGAGGGTATGTGCAGGATCAAGATGGGCCAAAAAGTGGCGATATGTAAGTGATATGATGGCCCATGTGGCTGACGACTTGTTTTTACCCAAAATTGATGAAACGAAAAGGGTTTTTAGAGGAGGTTCTTAAATTTCCACCAATATAAATTATTCTTTATTTTGAATTTAATAAATTATTATTTTTCATTTTCTATTTGAATTACGACTAAAGTCCTGATTGATAGGTTGATTGAAAAACATCTATAGCTTTCAAGGGGTATCACATTTTTTTGAATTTGAAACATTTTTCACATTCTATGCTTCACATACTAGAGGATTAAAAAAAAAGAATTGAATTTCATGAATTTTTGACCAAGTTAAGGTGGTCAGATGTACACGTTTTTATATTTTTTTAAAGTTTGTAATAAAAAATTCATTATTAATTATTTACATGGAAACAAATTACAAAAAAATATGCATCACATCAGGACATGAGTCTTCTAATTATATCTAAAATATTCTAAAAAAATACTATCATTTTATTGTGGTTAGGGTGGTCAGACAAACACCTACTTCTTATTTTTTCACTGAAATTTAAGTACTACTGCATTGAAATTTCAAATTTTCACCAAATAGATTTTTTAAAAATAAAAATAAACCTAGTAGTTTAGAAACTAAATTCAATTTGAAATAGATTCTATTCTTACATATTTTTGAAATAATATAGTTAAATTATTCAAATTTTTACATCAAGTTGCCTAACTCTAATTTTTCTGAATTTTATTGCCACTTAAGGGCTTGTTTTTCCATGATGATCCTACACATGCCCTAGACATGTATGGGCTTATTTTATTGAAAGGAAAAGTGAATTATTTGAGGTATTTCAAAGGTTTAAGATATTAATGGAAAAATAATTAAATTCCTACGGATAAACAATGGGGTGAATATTGCAATATGCATTTTGAATCATTTTGTGAAAAATATGGCATTAAGCTATAAAGAGTTCTTCCATATAACCCTCAAAAAAATGGAGTAGTTGAATGGATGAATAAAACTCTTTTGGAAATGACATGTTGTATGTTGAATTTTAAAAGTTTTCATAATAAATTTTGGGGATTCACTATCTCTTGTGGTGTACATATTGTGAATAGAATCCCTATAAAAGCCCTCACAAATGTCACTTTTGAAGAAGCATGGAGTGGAAGAAAGCCTCACAATGAGTATTTTAAAGTATTTTGGTTTATTCCTTGGTCTCACATCCTAGAAGAAAATAGAAAAAATCTAGAACCAAAAAGTCATAAATGTTTGTTTATGGACTATAGTGAAGATTCAAAGGCTTACAGATTGTATGATTTAGAAATAAAAAAGATATTTATAAGCAGAGATGCAAAGCTTGATGAACATTCATAGTTTACAACCAAAAATGATTTCCTTATTCTAGATCTATTTTACAAAGAAGGGTTTGTGCTAGATCATGGTGTTCAAAAAGTGGTGATGTGAAAAAAAGGAATCTTTAACTTGCTCAAAAATCTGAATATATGCTTTGACTTTATCTAGGCTCGAGTTGAAAGTACATGGTGTCAAAGCAAAAACCAAACCAAAACGGATATCCATTTGAAATGCATATCTATTTCTAAACGAATATCTGTTATGTTTAGGTCAATTTTTTAATTTAGTTGGGTTTGAGGATGACTACTTATTTAATTTAATATATTATAATATTTTTTAATATAATTATAATAATGTATTAATATAGCATGGATATTTAATTTAATACATTACTATAATGTTTTTTAATTTAATATTATATAATAATATATTTAATAGATTATAATATTCTCTCTCACTCACTCTATCCCCCCCTCTCTCTCTCTCCCTCCCTCTTAGGTATCTCTCTCCCTATCAGCTCTCTCTATCTCTCTCTCTCCCCTCTCTCTCTATCCCTCTCCCTCTCTCTCTCTACCCCTCTCTCTCTACCCCTCTCACTCTCTCCCTCCCTCTCTCCCTCCCTATCTCTCTCTCTCTCCCTCCCTCTCTCTCTACCCCTCTCTCTCCCTCTCTCTCTCTCCCTGTCTCCCTCCCTATCTCCCTCTCAATTCTTTCTCTCTCACTCTCTCCCTCAGAAGTATCTCTGAATCTCTTTCTGAATCTCTCCCTCCCTCTCAACTATCTCTCTCTCTCCCTCTCAAAACTATCTCTCCCCATCCCTCTCAGTTATCTCACTCCCTCTCAGGTCTTTCTCTATCTCTCTCTCCCTCTCTCTCAATTCCCTCCCACTCCCTCTCTCTCTCTTCTAAATTAGCTAAACATCAATAAATTTATAATATATACTATGTAGTATATAATATATACTATGTATTAAATATGTTATATAATATATATTACATAATATTAAAATAATATATAATATAGTATACAAAATATATGTAGCATATAGTATATAATACAATATATAAGATAATAATATATAATATATAACATAATAATATAATCATTTGATATAATAATATATAATAATATAATATATAATACATGCTATATAATATATATAATACATAATATATAATAAATATAATACGTAATATATAATATATATAATATATTAGTATATATTAAAATATTAAATATTATGTATTATAAATAATACAAGTAATGATATTTGTTACTAAACAGTTATCCGTTCTGAATGGATACCCATTTTTTTTAACAAAATCAGTAGTCTCGGTATTTGGTTCTGGATTGCCTAGCTTGGAAATTCAACCCAAAAAACATGTTTAGAAAATTTTCTTAGTTTTCCAAAGTTTTCCCTTGTGGCTGGTGACTTTTTTTTTATCCGAATTTCAGGAAAGTAAAAAGGTTTATAGGAAAAATTGTCAACTTTCAACCAATATAAGATATTCCTTATTTTGAATTTAATAAATAATAATTATTAATTTTCTACATACATTATTACTAAAGTCCTAATTGATAGGTTTATTGAAAAACTTCTATAACTTTCAAACTACTTAAATTTTTTCAAACCTACAAGATGCATCACATTCTATGCTTCACATACCATATGATAAAAAAAATTTGAATTTCATAAAAAAAATTACCAAGTTATGGTGGTCAGACACACATGTTTTAGTAGTTCTAAAATTTTCTAATAAAAAAAATATAACTAATTATTTACATAGAAAAATTACAAAAAAAAATTAGCACAACCAGGCATGTTTCCTCTACATATATTAAAAGATTTAGAAAAAAAAATATTTTTTCTTGTACTTAAGGTGGTCAAACATACACCTTATCTTTTACTTGAAAATTTAGTACCACTGCATTGAAATTTCATTTTTTTGCAAAATAGATTTACTTTTTTCCAAAAAAGGACTAGTAGCCTAGAAACTAAATTAAATTTGCTACAACTTTTATTCTTACATATTTTTTAAATTATGTTAATAACCTATTCAAATTTTTATGTCAAGTTGTCTAACTTTTTTTTCTAAATTTTCATTACCACTTAGAGGCCTAGTTTGGACCCCATGATCCTGCACATACCTAGAAATAGAAACTCTATTGACAAGGATGAGAAGAGTACTACTACTAAATATTCTATAACTAATAGTAGCAATGAAGAATAAGAACTTTCAGCTAAACAAAATATAAAGATTATTGAAGAGATATATAAACAAAGCTCAAAAATTCAAGGAAGGAATGACCGTTCTCTCATGGAAAAATTCTTACAAATAAATGACCCAATCTCATATGATCAAACTAAATGGAGGAAATAATGGGTGAAAGCCATGAAATAATAATATTATGTATTACTAAAAGAATAAAACATGGGAACTTGTGCCCCTTCCCAAAGGTAAGAATGTTTTTGGATACAAATGGCTTTACAAAACAAAATTCAAATCTAATGGAGCCATAGAAAAATACAAAGCTAAATTGGTTGCTAAGGGATTCAATCAAAAGGAAGGTGTTGATTATGAAGAAACATTCTCTATTGTCACCAAAATGTTCATATAATTATAATTATTCTTTATTTTGACAACAAGTCTTGGAGGGCATGTTCATCAAATGGATATTAAAAATGATTTCTTAAATGGAGAATTAGTTGAAGAAATATATATAAATCAACCACATGGTTTTGTAGATGAACACCATTCTCACCGTTTTTGTAGATTAAAAAAATCACTTTATAGTCTAAAACAAGCACCAAGAGCATGAAATAAAAAGATAGATAGATACTTTCAACTTCATGGATTTAAAAGGTGTAGGTCTAATCAAAATATTTTATGTGAAAAAACTCAAAGTTGAGATATGAACCACCAAAAATTTATATTCTAAGAATGGAAAGAGGATTCCCTTTACTAGGCCCCTAGGGTTTTTCACCTAGGAGCACTTGGTGTAGGAATGACACTCTTTCACCTAGATGATGTGGTTATTTTTGGTGATTGCATTCAAAGGAAGGATGGCCTGATTAGGGTTGTGTGTTGTGTGTTGAAGTGTGGCTAAATTCTAGAAATGAAATTAAACTAATCTAACTATAGAATATGAACAAAGAAATTGTAAACTAGATGCACCTAAATTATATGCCCTAAATGTATGCAATCTGAAAGTAAACTAGAAAATGCAGAGATGGTGCACTTGGAAATGGATAGTTGCAGATGAGAAGCCCCAGAATGATTTGGAATCTGCCTAAAATGTGCAAAGGGACACTTACACAAGAATGGGCGACCTATTCCTTTTGTCGAGAAATTCTGCCAAACTGGGTTTCGAAGAAAAGAGTATCCAAAAAAGTCAAAACCCTTTTTCAGGCCTGGAACAAGGACAAGGTCACAAATGATGGTGACCTAGTCCTCCTAGCACTTTCAAGAGCTTGAAGGTATGATTATGTGGTTCCCCACTTGAAATTTCCTTTTCTATAGAATCCCATGTCCAAATCTCTAGAAAGTGACTTGCAACTTGTCGTTTTTCTCCTCCTAGGGTTTGGTGTCTTGAGTTGACTTGAATGGAATGATTGTACCTTTCCCAATACTTTATTCCTTTCTAAATCTAAGTACAACCTAAAAAACACATGCAAAGACAAAGAGAATGTTGGGGTTAGGGAATAGGGGTTTTCCTAAGTCAAACCCCTTTAATGGTAACTCAAACCCAAATGAGAAACAATGGAAGGAAAGATGATTGAATGATAGAACAATGTAAACACTCACCAAACCATTACTTGTTGAAGTATACAACATGCAAGAACTAGCTCCAATGGAGGTTACTTGTGATTCCTTTGTGCTTGATTTCTTTCTTGGGAAGCTTGAGTACAAGAGTGATTGTGAAGATTAAAACGAACATAGGGAGGGGAAAATGAAGGTGAAAACTCTTATTTATACAAGATATGCCCTAATTTCCTGAAAATGTCACATGATAGGCTGACACTAGGGTTTTGGAGGAAAATTCTCATTAGATTTTTTATTTAATTTTGAATTTTTAGCCAAAAGGGACTAGGTTTCCCAAGGTGGTGACCTAATCCACTTGGGAAAATTCAAGTGATGGTCAGGAATAAAAAGGTGTTAAATGGAGTTTATTAGTCTTTCCTCCCAAAACACACTTAAGTCGGGCCTAAAAGTACATTAAGGGGACAAATTAACATAAGAACAGGGTTAAATTAGTGATGACAAGTCTAGGAAAGTGTGAAGATACTTTACAACACTTTGGCACAAGGCTTGGAAAGGGGTAAAAGGGGGTTATTTAGGTGAATTATGTTGAAAGGGTCTTAGAAAATTAGTCCAAGATATATTACAACACTTCACAACACCTTAGTAAAATACCATTAGGTTATTATTGATTTTCAAGCTTTCAAGACTGAATCAAAGAAAAAAAAGCCCAAAATCCAAGGGAAAAGGCCAAAATGAGGGAAAAAGTGTCAAAGGCTATAGTTTTTGGTGACACATTTAGCCCCCACTTTAGTGAGAGGATAAAATTGCTTCAAACTCACACTAAAGTATCTGAATCATGCATGTTGAGCGGGATCCAATGTATTCATGCTAGTGAGTTGAGATGACTATGATCAAGAGGGATGATCAAGCCCCCAAGATCAAGATCCCATGGAAAAAATAACATAAGCACAAAAGATCACACAAGGAGTAATGTGAAAGAGTGGAGAGAGAGAGATAAAGTTGGATCAAGCTTCAATCATTTTTCTAGCTAGTTATAAATTAGATCTAGTATGATATTATGAAGGGAAAGCGTGTACTCACTTTTGGCCAATGAGACTTTCAGTTGTCCGTTGGGTGATATACATACACACAGTTGGTATGCACTCACACACATAAAAAGATGGCTATGGGGAAATTTGTGCCGCTAGTTGGGCTTCCTATTCAACCATACCAAAGTTATACCTCCTGATAACTTTGATAAGGCGCCACAAAAGACAAGGGTGTGGTTCATGAGACATGTAAATCCTTGGATGACTAGAACTCATGAAAAAATGCAAGATGGCACCATAGGCATGCAAGTTGTGTTATTCAAGGTGGCCATGTATGCAAGGATGCAAAACTATAAAATGAAAAAAATGAAAAGAGTGTCCCAAGGAATCATGTTTAGTTCATATGAGGTCTTTGACTTAGGGAATGTTGCATCTAATGTCTCCAAAAGAGGGCCAATCAAAGGATATAAGATTCACAACTTAGTGGATGCAATGCATCACATCAGGTCACTAAGAGGAATGTAATATGCTAAGATAATTCACACTTATGAAGGACATTACACTGAATGTCATCCACTAAGTGAGAAAATGCATCATGTGAAGTGACAAGGCTGCACTAGGAACCAAGGACAAAGTAAACAATTGAAAATGCAAAATAAATAATGTGAATGTATACCCCCAATTTAAAGGAATTGCTACACACCGTTTTGTGAGCAATTACTTTAAAGTAGAGAAAGGTAAAATTCAAGAAGGACAAGAGAGCCTACTTCAAAAGACCTATGTCAAGTGATAGGTTTCCAAGAAAGGCTACGTCATGTAAAGGAAAAAGTAAAATAAAAGAGACAAAAGGGGTTTCCCTAAAAATGAAAAACACCAAACACATAAGGGATCTATGGATTTGGGGTCAATTTGTTCATTGCTACAATGTTTATGTAGAGAGCGTGAAACTATCATCACTCCCCCAAATACATAGAACTAGAAGAAGACACAAAGAGAGTGAAAGAAAATGAAAAGAGAGATTCAATTTGGGTGAACATGGAAGAGACATAATATGTCTCGATGTGTTGCATCGTCCCCAAAAGGACAACAAAAGAAAAAGAGCCTTTTTGAGTCAACATGAAGGAGACATTATAGTCTCAATGCCTTGCATCACCCTCAAATGGAAGGTAAAAAGGAAATAAAAAGGAAAAGAGTCCACTTGGGTCAACATGAATGAGACATTATGGTCTCAATGCCTTGCATCATCCCCAAATGGAAGGAAAAAAGGAAACAAAAATGAAAAGAGTCTATTTGGGTTAACATGAAAGAGACATTGTTGTCTCAATGCCTTGCATCATCCCCAAATGAAAGGAAAAAAGGAAATAAAAAGGAAAAGAGTCCATTTGGGTCAACATGAAGGAGACATTGTAGTATCAATTCCTTTCATCATCCCCAAATGGAAGTAAAAAAGGAAAAGCAAAAAGGAATACACGACAGAGAGAAAAAAGGAGATACACAAATATTTGATAAAGAGTGAGAAAACATTAAAGAAGACGGGGAGCAAACAACATGAAAATAAACACACGACTAGTAAAGCAAGTGAAAGTCAACCGTTAAGAAAGGCATCCACCTCCCAATCTTAGTTGACCATATAAGTTGAGGGACAAGGGAAAATGCATTGCTAGGACAAGGCTAGCAACCTCTTACCCCCACTGAATATAGGGCTAGAGTGAACCGAGATAAGTGATGGTAAAGAGTATGTAATAGTGAGAATTGTATGTGCTACAACTATTACAAGAAAAGGGTGAATGGGAGGAGTTTATGGTGTGAGGGGGAAGCAATTATCACCAATGAAGTGATACTTACTCAGTATCTCTCGTAGATGATGGCATTCATCACTTCAATGACCAAGGACACGATGGTAAGCACAATGTCGTACATTAGCATCTTTAGGATAAATCACCAACCAATTGCAATGAGGTAAAGTAATAAGTCCTTTATTGAGGAGGATTTGTAATTTCCTCTCACATTTAGGAGGTGGACAAAGAGGTAATTTTAGTTTCTATAATTTATACGGCCTCTTGCGTTTGCTAGATTCTCCAACTCTAAAAGAGGAGACTAGAACATGAGGGCATGAGATGATCTTAGGGTTTTCTATTTTGTTATTAGGAGACAGTGGGCATTCTTGAGGGAGAACATTCAAATCAGGAGGGGAATCAAAGATCACTGTGCCATCATCATGAAGCCTTCGAGATTCTCTAGGAGGTTGAGGGTGAGGAGGATCTTTATAGCCTATTCCTTTTGTATGTTCATCAGGTGATAATTATTCATAAAACTTGTGTATTTCATGTTCGTTTGTTATATCACCACCTTTTCTTAGAATAGAAAACCCTTTTCCATATGTTTGTTGAATATTAATGGGAGGGTGTGTGACCGGGTTATGGTAAAAGGGTTGAGTAGTGATAGGGTGGGAGGAACTAGGCTCACCTTGTACAGGTAACCTATGTTCATTATTTGTTTATGAATGGATGTAAGAAAATGTATCAAGGGATGACATGTTAAGCATCGCGAGTTGGTTCATAGATGGGTAAAAAGAAGCATTTTCTTCAAGATTATTAATGCATTCATTAAGGAACCAATACATGATAGCATCATCATCTCCAATGATGTCAACTTCGATAGGAGGACATGCATTTAGAGTAGATTGGGAAAGAGTAGGTTCATGGTCATTAGGATTAGTAGCAAAGGTGTAGCTTGACATATCAATAAAAGATTTAAGGGATGTCCAAAACTTTTTGAAAGACATAGCCATAATGAAAGAAAACTAATGACAAGAAATTGGCTAAAAGATCAAATTGGGTAACATAAATAGAAAGGAAATTGCAGAAAACAGAAATACAAACAATATGCTGAAAGTGACAAAAAAAACTATGAAAAATATGTAGGAGGACTAGGTTGCCCAATGTGGTGACTTAGTCTTAACATAGACTTTTTGACAATTTTTTAGAGTTTTTAATGATTTTTCTATTTTTTATGCTTTTACAATGCAAGCACAGAATAAAAATGCAGATATTTTTGTTCTTTTCCCAATAAAAATGAAATGCAAAGTGCAATATAGCATTAAAAATTTCACTAACACACTTTTTTATAAACCCAAGGATGCAAACAATGCAAATGTTTAATGCAATGTAAGCTATGTCCTAAGATGAAATGCAAAATCAGAAGATTGAAAAGTGTTATACGATCAGGTTCACCAAAATGAACCACCAAAAATATATATGCTAAGGGAAAGAGGATTCCCTTTACTAGGCCCCTAGGGTTTTTCACCTAGGAGCACTTGGTGTAGGAATGACACTCTTTCACCTAGATGATATGGTTATTTTTGGTGATTGCATTCAAAGGAAGGATGGGCTGATCAGGGTTGTGTTGTGTGTGTTGAAGTGTGGCTAAATGTTGGAAATGAAATGAAACTAAGCTAACTATATGCACTTAAATAATATGCCCTAAATGTATGCAATCTGAAAGTAAACTGAAAAATGCAAAAATGGTGCACTTGGAAATGGAGAGTTGCAAATGAGAAGCCCTAGAATGCTTTGGAATCTACCTAAAATGTTCAAAGAGACACTTACGCCAGAATGGGCAACCTAGTCCTTCTGTCGAGAAATTTTGCCAAATTGGGTTTGAAAGAAAAGGGTATCTAGAAAAGTCAAAACCCTTTTTCAGGCTTGGTACAAGGATAAGGTTGCCAATGATGGCGACCTAGTCCTCCTAGTACTTTCGGGAGCTTGAAGGTCTCATTTTGTGGGTCCCCACTTGTACTTTCCTTCCTTGCAAGAGCCCATGTCCGAATCTCCATAAAGTGACTTGTAACTTGTCTTTTCGCTCCTCCTATGGTTTGGTGTCTTCTGTTGACTTGAATGGAATGATTGTACCTTTCCCAATACTTTATTCCTTGCTAAATATGAGTAGAACCTATAGGACACATGCAAAAAGAAAGAGAAGTTTGGGGTTAGGGAATAGGGGTTTGGCTAAGTCAAACCCCTTTGATGGTAACTCAAACCCAAATGATAAATAATGGAAGGAAAGATAATTGAATGATGAAAAATGTAAACACTCACCAAACCTTTACTTGTTCAATTCTGCAACATGCAAGAACCAACTCCAATGGACGTTTCTTGTGATGTCTTTGTGCTCAATTGCTTACTTGGGAAGCTTGATTGCAAGAGTGATTGTGAAGATTAAAATGAGCTTAGGGGGGAAATGAAGGTGAAAACCCTTATTTATACAAGTGTGTGTGGCATTATTTACTATCCTAGAAGATTCAAAACACAAATAAATGCAAGGAGAAACAACACAACACCACCTCATGATTAGCCTAAGTTTAACTTGAATAAAAGAAATATGAAACAACAAATATACCTTATCCGAGTTGATATTTTTTGTTGGCCCTTTAGTGTAGCTTGAATATGTGCTCCTTGACGAAAAATATGATTAAAATGATATGTAAAATGATCTAGATTGCAAGATGAATGCAATGAAAGATGTGGTTATTTTGGTAGATGAATGCAAATGGAAGCTTGATGAATGCAAAAATGGAGGTTGAATGCAAGTATGTAAGTGATTTTAATCTTGTGTGCTTGAGAGTAGAATTCCTAAATGCAAATGCTTATAATGAATGTGATATGATAAAAATGAGACAAAATCTTCCATTTTAAGGGAAGAGTCTCTAGAGAATTAAATGGCTAGGATTTAGCCAACATGGGCAAGATGGAGGGTCATGGTGAGTTGAGGACTCACAAGCCCTCACATATTTCCATATAGAAGATGAGGTGTCAAAAGGACAAGTGATGTGGAAAGAGGAAATGTCAGGTGGAGAGAGAACATGTGAGGTGGAGGTATTGCAAGTACTTTGGGATTAGGGAAATATTTCCTCAAAAAAAAGTTCTTGTCCCCATATGAGAATGATGGTGACAAGTGATGAATTTTAGAAATCCCTCTCTTATCATCATGGGGATGAGAGAAGTTGTTGGGGGAATAAATATGAATTTTAAATTCACAAGATTGGGGAGTACCTTGGGGATAAGACAAGGTCCTCATTTAAAGGAGCTCCTTGTCCCATGTGACTGATGTGACTTATGAATGAATTTAAAACTTCCTAACAACCTACATGGGAAAGAGAAATGCATTGAATGAATAAATGTGAATTTTAAATTCATATGGGGAAGAGGTCAATGCTTAATAAAGAAAGAACTTATGAAAGGTTGACTTAGAGGACATACTATAAATTCCAGGTGATCAGATTAAGGTTGTGCAAACATGTGATTAGGAAGATTAATGAAGGGTTAAAGACAAGTGGCCAAATATGGAGGATGGGACATTAATCCTGATTAAGGATGTGCCCATCCTAATCATAGATTAATTAAACTAATCCAGATTAGAAGAATATTATGGAGGATGTGACAAGGAGAGAGAAAAGAGGGAATTTAAAATTGATTTAAATTCAAAAATTTAAATGACTAAATTAAATAAATTGATATATTTATTTAATTTAGAGAAGAAATGATAAAAGATAAAGTATTTAATTGTTAAATTAAATATTTTTGAAACCTTAGAGGAAGGGGGGAATATTAATTAAATAATTCATTTAATTAATATTGATGAAATAGATGAGTAAAGGATAAGGATTTGACCATATGGGAGTGGTCAAATTTAGATGTCTATATTTTTCCCCTCTTTGAGATGGTGTTACAAAGTAGCATCATTTCAAAGAAGATTAAAAGATAGCACCAAAAAGAAGATGATTAGATTGGGAAATATTCCTAAGTAATTTGGAAAAGTGACTAGGAGAAAAGATGATGGGAGTGAAGATGAATATTAGGGATTGAGGATGCCCCCTAAGAGGACATGTTGGTTCAAGAGAACACGGGTGTGCTCTCGAAATGGATGAGATGATGAAAGAGTGGATGGGTAAGATGATTCAAAAGGATGGATAAGAGAGGATGATAAGAAATAAGAGATTGAGAAAATAAGATGAGAAGAAAGAAAGCACAAATGGATTCAAGGACAAATATGATGTTGCCCCAATCAAGCTACAAGCCAGGAAGGACTGATGATAGATGGAGTGTTGTTGATGAGGGAAAGATATATCCCAAAACAACACAAGGATAAGATAAGGATATATCTCGATGATGATGATGATAGTGTTGTCGAAAAGGGAAGGATACATCCCAGGACAACACAAAAGGATAGGGAAGGATACCTTATGATGATGATAGTGATGGGGTCAAGGCTTGTAGCAAGGCTAGGAACAAGACCAAAGATGCTTTTAAATGATTTTTGCTAGATTGAATGGATTAGGATTGGATGGAGATGTGAGATGGTTAAAATGAATTAAGATGATGGAGGTAAATATGCTTAGAATAAAAAAGTGTATTATCCTAAGCAAATTAAAAAAATATGATGAAATGATGAGAAGGATGGAAGAGGAAGGATGAGAGGATACATGCAATGCAATTTTTTATTTTTGGAGCACTGATTATTGCTATAGCATAATACACCAAGTACCATGGTATGTGAAACCAAGGCCGGTTAGTGTCTAATGCATACACAAACACAAGAAATAAGGAGGCTATCCCAACACCCCAAAGTCGCGATGATTTTGGTCGGGCCAAATATTGGGATAACCACTAGCACAAAAGGATGCCCCATCATAACACAAGACCTCAAGGGTCTTGGTGGATACTATGTGGGACAACCAAGAAGACAAAAAAAAAGATCAAGATATGCCCCTTTGTGAACCAGTCAAAACACACCATAATATGATGATCATGGCAGCCTTGATAAGTGATGATAGGGAGCTCAAATGATAAATAGAAGCAAAAATTATCAAAATATTGTAATCCATTTCAAAACATCCTTTTTCATAGGATCGAGAGGATGGATGAGGCTGATGAGGTCTATTAGGAAGGATACATCATGTTGAGACCAAAGATGGATACTAAACTAAAAGATCGATTATGACATAGGAGACTCCATAACCAATTGAATCTCATGGTATGAATGGATCTCATTTGTGAAGAACTAGCTAGATAAGGACATACTTGGTGACATGACACAAGAATGACACACCCTAAAGACCTAGGGGCTCGGAGGTTGATCAAAGATCATCCTTTCCTACGTGAAAGCGTAGAGCCCTCATAGTTCGATAAAAGGCCATGGATAGAAGCTGAAAGTAGATAGTGGAGACCATGATGGATGACAAAGACTGGATGGATAAATTCCCTAGGAGTGGATCAAATGATCAACCTTGCCTACATGAAAGCACAGGGGCCACGTAGTTTGACACAAGGCCAAAGACAAAAAAGGTACAAGGGATGATGAGATGACCATGATAAATGGAGAGACAATGATGGAGCCAATATTATGACATAAGATAGACCCGATGGATAGGATGGTGGTGATTGCACGAAGCTCGGGGATGGGATAGTTATCCAAATTAGCAAAAGATGAATGGGGAGGATAATACGATGTACAAATGAATGATGAAGAGTGATAGGATATCAGAAAGATGTGAGAAATAGATAGGAATTATGATAGTGAGATGAATTGCATTGGGTTGCATGAGGAGTAGACTATAGCTAGATACCAATGACATGGGATAATGAGATGGAATAAGGATAGGGATGAATGGATAGGAAGATAAGGATGGGGAGATAAGGATTAAAAAATGGAAAATGACTAGTGGATGGGAGGATAGGGATATAAGGATTTGGAAGATGGAAAAGGACTAGTGGGCGGGTGGATGGATGGGAAGATGAAAAGGGATTAGTGGATGGAGTGATGGGATGATATGATTGATGGATAGGAAGATAAGGACGGGGAGATGGAAGGGATGATATGATTGATGGATAGGAAGATAAGCATGGGGAGGTGGGAGGGATTACTTGGATGGATGGATAGATGATGTCACCAAGGACTATGTCACACAGAAGGAGATTCCCCACTCTAGATATTCCATACATGATGAGGAAAGAGGGATGGGAGATAGTGGGATGGGTGAATAAGGGAGTGAGTTGGACATGGATATGAGATATTGATAATGAATGGTGATGGGTGTTAACATGATGGATGGATGATGAAGGTATATGGGTGCATATAATATTCATGGATCATAAAAGTAGATGAGGAGGATAAGAAATATGATAGTGTATGGATGAGGGGAGTATACACCAAGAGGTGTCAAAAACATGTATATATATGTGCCCTTGTCTTTATCAAGAGCACAAGGAAGATGGAGGGACTAGGATAAATTGGATATGATGGATAGGATGTAGAAGATAGGTAGACGTAAGAGATGGAGGAAGGGGATGCATAGATTGAAGTTTCCCCCAATTGTGGAAGTAAACTGGATGGGGGATTTATGCATGACACATGTTGACAGATTTTTCATCATGGTACATATCCAAGGCACCCTTTTTCTAAGTTTTCAAGTCATTGGATGAATTATTTCTCTTTACTATTTTTTGGATTTTTGACTTTTGGGACTTTTCAGATAGAAATGTGAATGGAGATGGATAATGATATGGATGAATGGATAAATGGATTAGGAAGAAATGTTATAAGGGGGTAGATGAAGGACTCAAGCATCAAGTTTCATATTAGGTAAAAAGATCACATGTGTATAGTGACTATTGGATGTTGGTTCAACTTTATTAAAATGGACATGGATTATGCAAGAGGATGGATTAAAGGGATTTGATGGGGGATATATGGGGGAGAGTGCATGGGATGTTGGAAAGTGTATGGATGGAATGATGGATTGGATGTGTGATGGGGGAAGGTGTTCAAGACCAACATTGGCACATGTGGTGGATGTTAAATGGTAGGAGGGTTGATGGAATGTGAATGTGGCGATAATAGAGGAGTTGGGATAGTGAATTTTGGCACATAAGGAGGCAAAATAGATTTAGGATATGGAGGATGTGAATGATTTTTGGTTGGATTAGCAAATTTGGATGTCATTATGGATTTTTCATTTGAAGGCATTGCCTTTTTTTTCATTGGGATCCACATGGTTTTGATTTTTTCTTTGGTGGGCCTTTGTGGCCTATGATTTTGATTTGGTTTTTGGATTTGATTTTTATTTTCTTCAACATGTCATTAAAAAGGGAAATGAGGAGCTTTAGATTCATGTGGATGCTCGGATTTATGCATTTTTAATTTGGCATCCAAAGTACTTTTAGTAACAATGGGATGGGTACGAGGCGATGCATGATGTCAAGGAGATGTGGATGTAGTGATGGAGGTAGGATTTTGACAATGATGTGAGATAGCATGTATTGACGGGTGCCTTTGTTGATCCTGATTAGGGATTATGAGTTTAACATTTTTATGAGGTGTGCTAGTGATAGGTGATGGATGGATGAGAGGATGAGCAGGATGAGATGGAGGAGGTGATTTTGGGATACAAGGGCCCAAAATGGATGGTGTATATGGAGGATGTGTGAGGGTGAATGGAGGGACATAAGGACCCAAAATAGATGCAGTAGATGGAGGATGGGCGATGGTGGATGGAGGGATATAAGGACCCAAGATGGACTTGGAGGAGGAAGGAGGAAGATGGACAGTTTTTTTGAGGTGATATGATGGAGGAGGGGGGATGGCAACAAATGGTTTGGTAGAGCAATGGGAAGTGCCTCTCATTACTTTGGAAGAGGCTCGTTTAGGATGTATGGAGGTTGTACCAACATTTTTGGATTGTGATTCTTGGGAGATATATCCAATACCTTTTGTGTTTGGATGTTCTTTGACCTGGATGGGCTCTAAAGTACCTTGCTCATGAAGGCCTAAACCTTTGCCTTGACAATTCATGTTCTTGAGCATGTGATCTATGGTAGGATGCTTATTCCTTTGGAAGCGTGATGTGAGTCCATTAGCAGGTGTTGGAGGAAGGGTGGTGCATATAGTTTGTTTTTCCTCTACAATAAGACCATCATGGATGAGTGTAATATTACCAAGGTGATATAAAAGTGGTGTTGGGATGGTAGGGTTATGCGATGATGAAGGATCATGAGATGGAGATAATGGGATGGTGGGATCCTCAGTGGGAGGAGTGAGTGATAAGGTATCAATAGAGGGAGTAGATGATATGATAGGATCTAGATTTGTGACATCAGGTGATAAGGGCCCATGAGATGGAATGATTGGATCATGAGTGAAAAGGGGATCAGGGGATGGAGCGGATGAGCTAGTATGATCTTGAGATGGGATGGATGGGATGGTAAGATCATGACTTGATTGAGGATAGGGATCATGAGATGGAATGGATGGGGAACTATGATCTTGAGATGGAGTAGATAGGATGGTAGGACCTTTATTTGGAGGAGAATATATTTTGGTATGCTTTGGATCATACTCTTGGCATGACTCATCTTGTGTGGGAGGCATGAAGAGGGATGAGTGTTGGAGGGAATCCTTCAGTGGGGGAGATGGAAGGATGGAGGATTCATGAAGATCATGGGGTTGGAGTCTGGTGATACTTGGACTAGGAGGAGTGGATTGGATTTTGGTGTCTTCACTGGTTTCAATGGTTCTAGGAGTAGAAGATGGGTATTATGTGGATTCAATGGTTTGGATGGTGCTAGGAGCGATAATAGGGGTGATAGACATAGGATGGGGAAAAGCCTCATCACTAATGATTGTACATGATAGTGTGGGATGGAATGGTTCCACAACATCAGGATGTGGATTTGGGGATGTCTCTTTTGTCGTGTGTCCTTGGACAACATCTGGAATGAGGTATTTGGGAATTATAGGTTTAGGTGGGGAGATGGGAATGGATGGAGGACTATGGATGGGTGGAGGACTAGTATTAGGGATTAGTGGATTAGGATTAGATAAGTGGGTGGAATTGGATGGAGGACTAAGAGTAGGTGGAGGATTAAGCTTGGCAAGTAGATCAAGATTAGATGGAGGATTGAGGTAAGGTGAATTGGAGAGGATTAAAATACAACGTAATAAAGGGGGGAGTGACATGGGAGGATGTGGATGGTGAAGCAAGATGGGCATATGTGGATGTTAGATTAGGATGGGAAGATTGGGATGATGGATTAAGGTAGGAAGATGTGGATGTTGGATTAGGATGGGAAGATTGGGATCTGGGATTAAGGTAGAGATATTGGGAGGATGGATTGGGACAAGATGATGTGGATGATGTATTTGCATAGGAGGATATCGGTGGAGGATTAGGATAAGAGGAATATGGGGATGGTGGATTATGATAGGAAGGCATGGGTATTGGATTAGGATGGGAAGATTGGGATGTGGGATTAAGGTAGAGATATTGTGATGGTTGATGATGGTAAGGATAGGAGTATGGGGATGGTGGATTACTATAGGAGGATGTGGATGCTGGATAGGAGAGAGATATAGATGGAGGACATGATGGATATGTGGATGGTGAGGGTACTGAATATCCCTTGTCAAGGGTAGCGTAAGGACTATTATTAGATGTGGATGAAGGCATGGGGGATAGTTCAGAGGAATGGATGGAATTTGAGAGGGGATCGAAAGAATATTTCTAGTAGTGATAGCATCAAGGGGATCTACATTATACTCATCTTGATCAATAAGACTTTCATTATCATCATCAACATGGTTGGGATTCCCTTTGACTACTATTATTGGTTGTGCGAGAGGAGAATAAGGATTCATGATATTAGATGGAATGGATATGGATGGAAAAGATAGGAATAGATAATTAGAAGGAAAGAACAGATGATGAAAATATAATTAGGATAGGTTGGAAGAAGATATAGGTGGACAAAAGCTCAAGTTGGGATTTAGGTTGAGCTCAGGTTTGGATTGGATTAAAGCTCAAATTTGGATGGGTTGAAGCTCAGATTAGGATGATCGGGGGATGTGATGGGATATGATAGGATTGGTGAGACAAGATTGGATGATTGATCAAATAGGAAGATGGGAACAGATTCTAGACTTAGTTCAGAGATTTGACTTAGATGACACACAGTGTTGATGATCAAATTAGTTATGAAGGGGATAGTTACAAGACTGAACCTACCTTGGGATATAAGTAGGTTGATTGGACCGTAATGATTATTGACTTAGAAGGAGTAATAATCCTAAGTAAGTTTGATCAATGATAATGATCGACATTAGACACCTAAGCCAACTTGGATAAAAACCTCAGAAACAAAGTCTAGGGGATTTAGATTGACAAATCGATGATGGATATGAAATCTAAATATGATTGGATTGATGGAGCGATGATCTATGGAAAGTGTAGATGGAGAAGAATGATGATTATGGAAAGATAAATGATGATAATTTTCTCATTCAAAGAGATCAGATTCGCTAAGAACAATAGTCAGGATTGTCCAAAATAGTAGATTCACCCAAGAAGAAAGGCAAGATCACCCTTTGGAGTAGGTTCACCCAATAATAGTTGCAATTTCACCTGAATACCTGATAGATTCACCTAAATAGCTAACAAGTTCACCTAAACAGCTGAAGACACTTAAGGATAGGCATATATGACTGAAGAACAGATGAGGGTGACTGAAGAATGGGCGAGTGTAATTTTAAGGATTGCCTAATGGGATGAAAACTTAGCCTAAACAGATTTGAGCGATGACTCAGACTAAGCTCGGACTGGGAAACAGCCAAATGGACACCCAAACGGACCCGAACAGGATAGTAGCTGAAAAGAATGGATTCATCTAAATAGATCCAGACAGAGACTCGAATGGAGGATAGGAATATCAAAAGATAATTAGATTCATCTAAATCAATCTAAATGAAGAATGGGATAGAAAATAGCTAAATAGACCGGAACAAGGCCCTAGACAATGAACAAGACAATAGATGAACATAACGTATTCACCTAAAAAAATCTAGATAGAGACTTAGATGAAGGATAAGACCACCCACAGACAATCAAGTATGCCCAAAAGGATTGGAATGGGGACTTGAACAAAGAACAAGACAAAAGCTATCTGAACGGACACCAAAACAAACCCAAACGGGGTCCCAAATGAAGAAGAAAAGGTAGATTCGCCTCTATTGAGGGAAAGGTTTCCTAACTTAGGGTCAAGGTCACCCAAGTCAGAACGGACCTGAACAGGCAACGAGATGACAAAATAGATGAATAGCTTTGACTAAACGGATTTGGATGGAGATTTAGAGGGAGGGTAGGACCACCAATGGACAAATGGATACACCCAAAAGGACCGGGTCGAGGACTCAAATGAAGAATGAGACCAAAAAAAGCCGACCGGACATGAAAACAGACCCGAACAAGGTCCCGAATGAAGAATAAAAGGTATATTCACCACTATTCAGGGAAAGGTCACCCAAATTTGGGGCAAGGTCACCAAACTTAGGGTCAAAGTCACCCAAGTCAGAACAGACCCAAACGGGGAATGAGATAACAAAACGGATCAACATATTTGACTAAATGGATTTGGATGGAGATTTTGAGGGAGGGTAGGACCACCAATGGACAAATGGATATACCCAAAAGGATTGGGACGGGGACTCAGAGGAAGAATAGGATCAAAAATGACCGAACGGACACTGAAACGAACCTAAACTGGGTCTCGAATGAAGAAGAAAGGGAATATTTTCCCCTATTGAGGGAAAGGTTAGCCAACTTTGTAGAAAGGTCACCCAACTTAGGGTCAAGGTTGTCCATGTCAGAACAGACCTGAACGGGGTCCCAAACGGGGAATGGGATGACAAAACGGTTGAATAGATTTGACTAAATGGATCTAGATGTAGATTCAGAGGGAGGGTAGGACCACCAATAGATAGATGAATACACCCAAAAGGATTGGGATTGGGACTCCAATGAAGAACGAGACAAAAATATAGCTAAACGAACAGCAAAACAGACCCGAACGAGGTCTCGAATGAAAAAGAAAAGGAATATTCACCCCTGTTGAGGATAATGTCACCCAAATTTGGGTAAAATTCACCCAACTTAGGGTCAAGGTCAACTAACTTAGGGTCAAGGTCACCCAAGTCAAAATGGACCTGAACGGGGTCCCAAACGGGGAATAAAATGACAAAACAGATGAATAGATTTGACTAAACTGATCCAGATTAAGATTTAGAGGGAGGGTAGGAAAACCAATGGATAGATGGATACACCCAAAAGGATCGAGATGGGGACTCAGATGAAGAACGGGACAAAAAATGATCGAACGGACACCAAAATGGACCTAAACGGGGTCCCAAATAAAGAAGAAAAGGTAGACTCGCCCCTATTGATGTCAAGGTCACCCAACTTTGGAGAAAGGTCACCCAACTTTGGGTAAAGTTCACCCAATTTAGAGTCAATGTTACCCAATTCAAGGTCAAAGTCACCTATTCCAGGAAGAATGGGTGATTTTGACAAGAACAGACTAGAAAATGACTCAGATAGAAGGCAGGTTCACCCCGTTAGGGGCAGAATCACCTAGGTGTTAAGGGGAAGGTTGCCACTATTGAGGGAAAGGTCACCTATTTTGTGAATTGACCTAGACCTAACTTCGATAAAAACAACTATGGAAAAGGACAAAAAAGATAGCAAACAACAAGTAGAAGGCAAAGGCTGACTTGACTAAACAAATATGCATTGGTTTCGCACAAAAAAGATAGTTCAAACAACACAATCCTAAGATTAGTATGAAGGGTATGGCCAGCATGGTCCTCTAGCTAGGTTGAACAAGGAAAACTAGGGAGTCCTTGATATACATACGGTATGTGAGGCACTGGTTGTCGCCCACAAAAAGATATAAAAGTCATGGCAAACCCTAACCTGGGAATTAGAAATTCTAGCAGGTGACTAACATCTTCTTATGGTCATTCATTTACATTGTTAAACCAGGAAACATATACTTGAAATGGAGCGACATTGTATGTGCACTAAGAACCAATTTTAGCCACAATTTACCATAAATAAATGCTTGAAAGGAATTCTACTTTTGATGCAGGAAAGTAAGGCAAAGTCTTCTCAACTTAAGCATAACTTAATTAAAGCATAAATTGTGACAACTATTACTGAGAAAAAAACCATGAAATGGTCTTATGCTGCAAGAACAAACACATGGATGGATTCCTTATGCTGTAGGAACAATATAAGACTGAGTTTGTGCTGAAACTTTCTGGAACGAAATTCTAACTGATAAACAATAGGAAATAAACTACTAACTATAGATACTTACTAAATGGGCCCCCTTAGAAAGAATCAACCAATTTATGCAAGAATTGAGCTCAAAAATTCATCAGCTTTTATTCATAAACTTGGAATCATATACATGGCCATTTTGCTTGTAAGAAAACTAACACAAAACTTTGTTTCTCATTATAATACTAACTCGAACATACTCTGTTTTGTTCTCCTATCTCTAATCTAGTCTAATCTAATCTCCTTTTTTCACTCACGTAGGAGGAACACTTATTTATAGAAATGAAACTAACTAACTAACTTACTAGAGAAAGATGTGGACATAAATGCTTCCTAATACCAAGGAACAGATTTATCATAAATGAAAGCATATTTGTTCAACCGATTCAGAGAGAATCTAGCATTCCACTCTTCCTAGATTGATGACCATTTAGATTTCCTCCCAACAACCCAGACGGAGAGTCTTTGCTGGAACAACTTCCTCGATGTCGTGTTGGAAATGGAATTTAATGCAGGTTCGAGATTTGTTACGCATTGACTCGTTCATTCTATTTTCAACAACCTGTGAAACACATGGTGATAGAGGTGAAAGAGAGCATGCATATAATATCACGATACATATTCATTAATCACACACATTAAATCCATCTCATTTATCCAAAAACCACGTGGATCACATTAGTCAATTGGGAGGTGAAACAGGGCAATGAATATAGACATACATAGATATTAAGCTATAAGAATATAGGAATGTGTTGCCACAAGATACTACCCGATTTTAGATAAAAAATTTATAATCAAAGAGTTAAAACAACCATTAATAAAAGATTAAGGGTATTTTAAAATACATAATGATTTTCAAATTATGGGCATATTTTGGACTCATCATGCACAACCATGAACACCAGCCCATCTATAGGTGTGAGTCAGAAGCCCCAATAAGGTATTAGAAACCTAGACCAACTCTTCACGTCTTATCTAGGTATCACCCTAGTTTCAATGATTCACTAGACATGATGTGACTGGATTGGGGTACAACTTTGGCTCTCCCCCCTTTATATACCCTGTCGATGATATGTGATTGGGATCATCTCTTGGGGTGATGAAATCCCCAAGCAGGTCCTACTAAAAGAAGACACTAAACATTTTCGACTAGTCCCCAGGCTCATACGAAGTGCAAGGGGAAAGCTTGAATGAGCTAGTGCCTCCTAGGTAACACAAAGGACTAGGTGGACTATGATTTCTCTTCACCCAAGATTGTCAAATGGTTGAAGGGGATCAAATACGTCAATAGCCCCCTTAACAAGCACGACAAACAAGTATTTTGACTCCCCCTAATTAGATCTATGTGCCTAATAAGTATGAAAATGTTAAAAAACCAAGCTAACTAATGTTCTTGGCCCGCTCATCTTGCAAAACATATGTTAGAATTTTTAACCTTCGGTCTTCAACAAGCATGAGATAGCTCGATCACCTCTATATGGGGCAGAATCACCCCTATTAAGGGCAAGGTTGCATGTATTGAGGGTAGAGTCATCTTTCTTTAGGGCATCATCGCCTATCTTCAAGGCATGGTCGCCTATCTTGAGGGTAGAGTCACATGTCTTCAGGACATAGTCATCTATCTTCAAGGTATGGTCATTTATCTTCAGGGCATGGTCGTCTATCTTCAGGGCATGGTCACATGTATTTAGGGCATGGTCTCATGTCTTCAGGGCATGGTCACCCCTGTGTAACCTGAACCTATAAACTGTCTAACAACAACAAATATGAAAGAAACAGAACCGTTTGTGTGTCCCACTGGGCGTGCCAAAAAATGAATGCAACATTATTTATTATCCTAAAAGATGCAAAACACAAAGAAATGCAAGGAGAAACAACACAACACTACCTCATGATTAGTCTAAGTTGATCTTGAATAAAAGAAAGATGAAACAACAAATATACCTTACCCAAGTTGATCTTTTTGGTTGGCCCTTTGATGTAGCTTGATTGTGTGCTCTTTGATGGAAAATATGATGAAAATGATATGTAAAGTGATTTAGATTACAAGATGAATGCAATGAAAGATATGGGTATTTTGGTAGATGAATGCAAATGGAAGCTTGATGAATGCAACAATGCGGGTTGAATGCAAGTATGCAATTTCTTGAAATTTTGTGTGCTTGAGAGTAGAATTCTTGAATGCAAATTCTTGTTATGAATGTGATATGATAAAAATGAGACAAACTCTTCCATTTTAAGGGAAGAGTCTCTAGAGAATTCAATGGCTAGGATTTAGCCAACATGGGCAAAATGGAGGGTTGTGGTGAGTTGAGGACTCACAAGCCCTCACATCTTGCCATGTGGGAGATGAGGTGTCAAAAGGATAGGTGATGTGGAAAGAGGACATGTGAGGTGGAGGTACTTGCAAGTACCTTAGGATTAGGGAAATATTTCCTCAAAAATGAAGTTCTTGTCCCCATATGAGGATGATGGTGACAAGTGAGGAATTTTAGAAAGTCCTCTCTTATCATCATGGGGATGAGAGAAGTTGTCGGGGAAATAAATGTGAATTTTAAATTCATATGATTGGGAAGTACCTTGGGGATAAGACAAGATCCTCATAAAGGAGGTCCTTGTCCCATGTGACTAATGTGACTTATGAAGGAATTTAGAATTTCCCAACAACCTACATGGGGAAGAGAAATGCATTGAATGAATAAATGTGAATTTTAAATTCACATGGGGAAGAGTTCAATGCTTAATAAAGAAAGCACTTATGAAAGGTTGACTTGGAGGACATACTAGAAATGGCAGGTGATTAGATTAAGGTTGTGTAAACATGTGATTAGGAAGATTAATGAAGGATTAAAGACAAGTGGCCAAATATGGAAGATGTGACATTAATCCTGATTAAGGATCTGCCCATCCTAATCATGGATTAATTAAACTATTCCTGATTAGAAGAAGATTATGGAGAATGTGACAAGGAGAGAGAAAATAGGGAATTTAAAATTGATTTAAACTCAAAAAGGTAAATGACTAAATTAAATAAATTGATATATTTATTTAATTTAGAGAAGAAATGATAAAAGATAAAGTATTTAATTCTTAAATTAAATACTTTAGAAACCTTAAAGGAAGGGGGAAATATTAATTAAATATAAGTTATTTAATTAATATTGATGAAATAGACGAGTAAAGGATACGGATTTGACCATATGGGAGTGGTCAAATTTGGATGTCTACAACAAGATATGCCCTAATTTCCTAAAAATGTCACATGATAGGCCAACACTGTTAGTGTAATTAATTAATTATTACACTAACATAGGCTAACTTAGGTTTGCATTTAATCATTTAGTCCTAAGTTGCATTTTTTAAATAAATCATAAATAATGTTGTAGGAGATAAGATTCCTTCTAGAAGATGAGTTGTATTTTCTAGAACTTATCTCAATCAGTTTATCATTCCCTAGGTAGTTAGTTAGGGTTCTCATGCTGCTAGATCAAGACACATGGTAACATCTTATTGCATCTTTTATCTCACCCTTTCCTATATAAGGAGGTTTATTGTATCATTTGTATCATACTTCATATCTCATCATTTGAGAGGTCTTAATATCAAGCAATCTCATTCTTCCATATCCTCTTATGGAAGGTTTATCATTGTTTTTGCAAGTGTTCCTAGGTGTCAAGCTAATATCTCCAACTCTTACATGGTATCAAATCCCTTCTTGCAAGACCCTTCACAAATCTGAGGATTGAGCTATGGCTATAAGATATTCTTTGAGGTTGTCTCCATATTAGGGTTTTCTTAGAAGGTCACTTTCAGCACATGTTGGAGGAAATCTAAGCTCATATCCAAGTTCAGGGTTTTCAAAAAAGACAGAATCGACTTTTGTTTTGCCAAAAATCTGACATTTTATGCCAAAGTTATGAGGGTTTGAAGTTTTGCAAGATCTAGAGATTGTAGACCTTTACAAGCATTTCCACCTCAAATAAACCTTGCCATCAGATCTAGAGAGCCCGAGAGATGAAAATTGACATATAACATGCCTATATTCAGCGTCAAAGCTGTTCGTGAGGCAAAACAAAAATCTTGCGCAGGTCATATGGACACCCAAGACCGGGTACGATTGTGTAGAATAAAAAATTATTTAAGTTTTTATGTTCTGCATATTACATTTTCATCGAGCTTTATAAAAAAAAAATTGGGCGAAAATTTATTTAGGCATATTTTATGTTCGGTGGCATTTTATTAAATTTGGGGTTTTGATTTTTTAAAATGTGGGTTGTATTTTTCTGGTACCATCATACCTAACAATCACATCATTGACTATGGCTCACCATACCCCTCGTCCACCATTCACCATTTATTCCTACCAGACATTTTCTTTCTTCCTAGCGGTGCTTCCTTTTCCTGGCAACCACTTCCCACAATCAGCCCCTTCATCACCTGTCGGCCACCCTGCTCTCTGGTCACCACCGACTCCTCTATTCTCCATCAGCAATCCTTTTTCCGACCATCTGCACCGCCCACCAACCTTCCTTCCCCATTAGCCCCTCACTCTGGCTCAAGGTCCTTTGGGTACCCGGGGGCTCTGCCTCCCATCGGTGGCACACGACCTAGTCGCCACCACATCTCCGCTCAGCTGCTGCCCAGGGGGCGGCACGTTTTCTTTACAACTGGGGGACAGGTGGTCACATTGCGGACCTAGGGCCAGCACCTAGGTGCTAATTTTTTCTTCCATTTTATCCTTAAATTTTGCGCCTATTTAGCCTTCATGTACCTTGATGTGCCATAAGACAACTATTTTTTTTTCATTTTTCCATAACTTTCTGCCATGGTGTTGAAAATTTGCAAATGAGACATCATCGAAAAGTTGATTCAGTGTAATTTTTAGTGGTGTAGGCCATTTTTCCATATTTATTTGCAGGTACAAATCACATCCATTTGAAGTCGGATCTCCCATTTTGACCTTCGAGCTCATAACTTTCAACTAGTTTCTCTGATTTCAGTGATTCAAGTTGCATTTGTAAGCTACTCAGGAGCTCTATCATTATGTCCATGCACATTTTCCAGATTCACCACTAGGTATCATTTACTCAATATTTTACACATTTGGCATTTTGACTGATTACTTGGACATCCTGAGACCTAGAGAGGTTCTATCAGTTTGGGAAGACTTCATTTGCATTATATATCATATTTTGGAGTTTCTATTTGGTTTTGAAGGATATTGTCTTTATAATTTTGGAGATCATTCCTAGTTCATTATGGGGTTTCCATTTCATCATGCTTTGATCATGTTGAAATGGGGAAAAGCTATACACAATGGAGAAATGGTATCATCACACATCTCTGATGGCTTCATTTGTTGCCACATTTGTATAATCCTATTCCGCCTCTTGGTACAGATAGTAAGAAGTTTGATTGGAATTGCAAAAGGGATCATGTCTTAGGAGTCATTGCAATGCATATTGATGTTTCCACTTTCAAAATTGTTGATCATTGTGATTGACTTCACACTCTTTGGACTAAAATTTGGGAGATACATGGAGATCGTGATACTCAGCCATTCCCAGATGATCTTGTTTTAGATTGTCTTGTGCCTATTCCTCTTCCAGAAAACATACCCTATGATGAAGATACTATATGGGAGTTTGAATATTTGGAATACTTTGAATCTTTAGATGATGAGGAGGATGAAGAGGGTTCTTTCGATGCTCCTACTTCTCCATCAGAGACATTTGATGTACCTTTACCTTCAGTGATTCCTTGTACAGATTCATTGATTGAGGATCCTATCATTCCTATTCAAGAGGAAAATTTTCATGGTGATGATTCATTACAATTAGCATTGCATTTTCTTCCCGATTGGGATTCCTATCAAACATTGCATCCCTGTTTGTGGAGTCTCACATTTCATATTTGGAGGACATATAAGAGGGTATGTCTCTCTTGTTTGATGACACCCATTGCACTCTTGTTGTCAAACCATCACAGTCTTTGGATCTTGTTCAACATCAATTTCTACATCGTCTTTATTTGTCACCTTCTTCATTGATTGGGCATGTACTTGAGTTGATTGTCGCATCTTCATCTTCATCAAGCAAGGAGATACATGAGCAACTTTTAGAGACATATTCAACATCCATATTCATCCTTCCTTCCTTCAATTCCTATCCGGAATGGGAAGCATCTCAACACTTGGACTTGGTTTCATTTCTTCTGAAAGGGAGACAAGTTGTTTATCGACATTGGATCTTGTATTGTCTTTAGACACTTACCTTTTTTGCAAGTGATCACATGTTATGGGGGGCTATATAGTCTCTCTTTTTCCTCCCTATGGGGGGGGCTATTGATTGTATTGTATCCACGTGATGGATGGTGTTCTTGGGGGGTATTTGGGAGTCCTCCATCCTTCCTCACTTTATGTATTTCATCTCCTTTTTGGAGAGGGGTTTTCTTCCCACTGGGTTTTCCCCTTTTCACAATTTGTGGGAGATTTGTTGCATTTCATTATCATTTGTACATGGGTACCTAAAATGGCCATCATATTGTCAGTACCCATCATCATCTTTGCATAATCATTGCATTTTTATTTCCTCCCTAAGTTTCACTTATGGGGGGTGTTAGTGTAATTAATTAATTATTACACTAGCACAGGCTAACTTAGGTCTGCATTTAATCATTTAGTCCTAGGTTGCATTATTAAATAAATCATAAATAATGTTGTAGGAGATAAGATTCCTTTTAGAAGATGAGTTGTCTTTTCTAGAACTTATCTCAATCAGTTTATCATTCCCTAGATAGTTAGTTAGGGTTCTCATGTTGTTAGATCAAGACACATGGAAACATCTTAATGCATCTTGTATCTCACACTTTCCTATATAAGGAGGCTTTTTGTATCATTTGTATCATACTTCATATCTCATCATTTGAGAGGTCTTAATATCAAGCAAGTGTATTCTTGCATATCCTCTTGTGCAAGGTTTATCAATGTTTTTTCAGGTATTCTTGGGTGTCGAGCTAATATATCCAGCTCTTACAGACACTGGGATTTGGAGGAAAATTCTCATTAGGTTTTTTATTTAATTTTTAATTTTAAGCCAAAAGGGACTAAGTCACCCAAGGTGGCGACCTAGTCCACTTGGGAAAATTCAAGTGGTGGTCGAGAATAAAAAGGTGTTAAATGGATTTTATTAATCTTTCCTCCCAAAACACACTTAAGATGGGCCTAAAACTGTATTAAGGGGACAAATTAACATAATAAAATGGTTAAAGTAGTGATGGAAAGCCTAGGAAAGTGTGAAGATACTTTAAGATACTTTGGCAAAAGGCTTGGAAAGAGTTAAAAGGGGGTTATTTAGGTGAATTATGTTGAAAGGGTCTTAGAAAATTGGGAAGATGTATTACAACACTTCACAACACCTTAGTAAAACACTATTAGGTTATTGTTGATTTACAAGCTTTCAAGACTGAATCAATGAAAAACAAGGCCAAAATTTAAGGTAAAGGGCAAAAATGAGTGAAAAAATGTCAAAGGCTACACTTTTTGACAACACAAGATCATTCTTGTTGTAGTTTATGTAGATTATTTACTAATTTTTGAAATTAATATTGGGATAATCAATTATTTAAAATCAAAACTTAAAATGGCATTTCATAAGAGTGATTTGGGAGAATTAAACTATTTTCTTGGTTTACAAGTTTGTAAACTACATGATTGACTATTCCTTTGCTAATCAAAATATGCTTTGGATATTTTTAAAATGTTTAATATGCTAGAATGTAAGCTAGCTTCTACTCACTTTCAATCCAAAATCAAGCAAGTACTAAAGAATGTGCTTCTAAAAGGGTAGATACTACTTTATACAAATAACTTGTGGGCATCTTGATTTATCTAACTCATTCTAGACTAAAAATTATTTTGAAATTAATCAAGTATTGAGATTTGTGCAAGAACCTTAAAAATTTATTGGTTGGGTGCAAAAAGTCTTGAATGCACAAGACAACTAATAGGGGGGTGAATCACTTGTACATTGAAACACCAAAACCCTAATTAAAACTCAGATCTATATTAGTCCTTAAACCCTTAACAACCATTAAAATCTTAGTATGCATTAGTAGAATATAAACATGAGAAAAAGTAATGAAAATGCATCCAAACACATGAGAAACTTCCCTTAGTTTCTTGGGATAATGTCTGCAAGTCGAAAGCTTCAAGTGGTGCAGGTCTGAGAGACATTTTCCTACAAAATAAAGCCCTTGGTGTCGAATTGGTTTGGCAATTATACTCTAATCCAGAAAAGAAATGGTGTCAAATCATGCATCACAAATATTTGGATTCTATGGGAAAGGAAAGGATTTTCACCCAAAGGAACCTCCCACCTGGGTGCTTGCAAACATTTCATTCTTCCTCACCTTTCTTGGTTAGTTAACAATGGTGAGAAGGGTCTATTTTGGTATGATGCCTGGAATGGATATCGACCACTCAAACTTCTTGGAGATTGGTCCCAACTAGAGACTACTCTGAAAAATATTAGTGGGGGATAAAGTGAAAGACTATTTTATTTTTTATTAAAAGGACCCTTTACATTATTTCAAATGGAAAGACTTCATCTTCCTTCCAGTCCCATCTCACATGAAATATTCTCTCAAATTTGAACTCTTAAAAAGGAAAATTATCTTTTTAGGAAAACCTGATGAAATAATTTGGACAAGATCCAAATCGGGAAACTACAATGTTAAAGATGGTTATAATTCTTTGGTAAATAATGGTGTTCCCTCTTTTTGGACCTCTCATTTTTTTTAGGGTCCTAATTTAATTCCAAAGGTAGGTGCTTTCAGCTAGTTGTCAATCAAAGACAAAATACTTTTGGGCATGAGACTAGATAGACTCTTTTCCCATGTGTGATGTGTGGTAATGCATTCAAATCTAGTGATCTTCTACTTATTAACTACCCATTTTAATATAAATTTTGGACATGGTTAATGTGTAGATAGGGTTTTCATTCTCCCTTGTAAAATATGGTTTTCCATAATTTTCAAAAGTTGGCCTAGATTATATTCAACTTCTAAGCTCGCTTGTCTTTGGGAAACTTCTCTTCCATTCTCATTTGGAAAATTTGGCTTGAAAGGAATAGACATATTTTTAAAAGGAACAACTTTTTGTGGGATAAATCATCCAAAAATTTGAAATTTCCATCTCTGAAACATTAATGTCAAGCCTCTATAAGAATGCATCTACTGGGTATGTGCAAGATCATGATGGGCCAAAACGTGGTGATATGTAAGTGATATGATGGCCCATGTGGCTGATGAATTTTTTTACCTAAAATTGATGAAATGAAAGGGTTTTTAAAGGAGATTCTCAAATTTCCACCAATATAAATTATGCTTTACTTTGAATTTAATAAATAATTATTATTCATTTTCTATTTGAATTACGACTAAAGTCCTGATTGATAGGTTGATTGAAAAACATCTATAGCTTTCAAATGGTAACACATTTTTTGAATCTGAAACATGCTTCACATACTATAGGATTAAAAAAAAATCATGGAGTTTTGACCAAGTTAAGATGGTCAAACATATGAGTTTTTATATTTTTTAAATGTTGTAATAAAAAATTCATAATTAATTATTTACTTGGAAAAAAATTATAAAAAATATGCATCACATCAGGACATGAGTCCTCTACTTATATCTAAAATCTTATAAAAAAATATTATCATTTTATTATGGTTAGGGTGGTCAGGAAGACACCTAATTCTTATTTTTTCCCTGAAATTTAAGTACTACTACATTGAAATTTTAAATTTTCACCAAATAGATTTTAAAAAAAAATAAACCTAGTAGTTTAGAAACTATATTCAATTTTCTATAGATTCTATTCTTACATATTTTTGAAATAATATAGATAACTTATTCAAATTTTTACCTCAAGTTTCCTAACTCTAACTTTCTGAATTTTCATTGCCACTTAAGGGCCTATTTTTTCCATGATGATCTTGCACATACCCTACCAAAAAAAGCTTCTCTTCTTGGGATTCTTTCATCCTAAAGAACTAGTGTCTCCTCAAAATTCCTATTGTTGGCTCAATCATGAATAAAAATCCTCCTGTGAATATATTTGTCATCAAATGGTTACCACCTCCTAAGGATTACATTAAACTCAACTTTGATGGGGCTTCTAGAGGAAACCCTAGAAAATATGGGGCTACCTCAATCCTAAGAGATTTTCAAGGTAATTTTGTTGGAGCAACCTGCACAAGTCTCCCAAAAGGCACTAATAATGTTGCAAAATTTAGTGCTCTAAGTTTGGGTCTGAAATTAGCAATTGTTTTATCAATTCCTCATATTTAGATTGAAGGAGACTCCATGGTTGTGTTGTCTATAGTTTTAAAGGGCTACTTGGATACTTGGCATTTGAATTATCTTAATTCTCATATTTGTTAACTATTGAACAAATTTTCCTCTTATTAAGTAATGTATTGTTATACGGAAGCTAATAAATAAGAAAATCATCTAGCAAACAAAGCCATTGATGAAAATATTCATTTAAAGGTTCTTTCTTATCAAGAATATTTGATTTTGATGAGTTCATAATTTTAAATTTTTCTTTATTGACTCCTTGTCATATGATCATGCCACAGATCTTATATATTTAACTTGGTCTTTAGATTGAACTAATGATTTTTCTCGATCAAATATGAAGATGGATCCCTTTTTTCATATATCAGGATATAATGGGAAATAATTGATAATGTGGTTCAAGTATGTTATTGTGGCCTGAAGGGTTGTATATGTTGTAATGTTGGCCCAATCACAATGGTGTGGCCTTGAAGGATGTATACTCATCTGTAATGTTGTGGCCTTATTGGCTCAAATATGTGGAAATATGTACCATTGCTACTATGATATCTATGAGCCCCTCCTCCTTACTTATTGCACTCAAGGAATTATTCCCTTTGTTTGGTAAGTGTGTGGGAGCTTTGGTAGTGCACTTGAAATTTATCATGCTTGGGAATTATTTTAAAGTATTGGTCATTTTTCATTCCCAAGATTAGGTTTGAGTGGCTAACGACTATATGCTTGTCTCCAATTTGGGTAAACATTCTCATTTGTTTTGGACATATATTCCATTTCTAGCATCATTGCTAAATTAGAAAATAGTTGAGGTATTTGATATGGAAATCTCATTTAATGGATTGCATTTACCACCACTTCGTTGGTACTTGTGGCTTGTGTGAATATCTCTTTCACATGCTCTTTTCCCATGAAATATGGGAATGTTTGGGTGTACATGGGACACCAAGTAACACTGGGCTGATGTATTATGCAAATATGATGATCTTCATATCTTATCAATGAAGTAAAATTGCACTATATGGTACATTAAGGTCATCAAATATTAGTTTTTTGACAAGTGGCTTGGATCTACTATGATGTATATCAACATAATAATGTTGGAATTTCATGTTATCTATGCACCACCTTTTGGTGCAGTAAGATTAAACTGGCATTTATTATCTTACTTGCACCGTATGCCTCCCAAGATGTGATGGTTCTATTAATGGATTATCCATGGCTTTTTATCTTTGTATCCCTCTTGTTTTTTGCAAAAGAGACAATGCAAAACCTTTTTAGGGTTGTGGTTTTTCCAAGATACCATGAACTGAGGGATGCAAGGCCCTTCACCACTAAAAAATTGAGTCGAACTTGCATTTTAAAATGCAAACCAATGGAGGACGAAATAAGGATTATTTTGGGGAATGAATAGATAGAATTACATTCCATGTTGCTCCCACATGAGGTATCATCTCTTTTTTTTTTCTAATTTAAAGGATTTTTTTTTTACGAAGAGATGGTTAAATTTTTAGCTGGTTCTTACATTCTTCCTCGTGTTTGTCAACTTTCTTCATTACATAATACTCTTGAGGAATATGATATTTTAAATGCATCTAACCTTATGGGAGGTGTTCTTTTCCTCCAATTCATCCTCTCTGATCGATCAATTTCATCTCTTGAGATCGACGGCTCATCGCTTGTTGGATGATTACACATACAACTTCATTAGAAATTTGCATGGAATTAAACCAAAATTAGGCCACACAATTTCAATTTATTTCCTAGATCTCTTTGATGTAGTGTAGTTATTGATCTGACATGCTTTGGTGGAACCCCAATCCATGCCATACTTTCCTCCACCTACAGATTTGGAGTCCTCGAAGGAGAGTGAAATTTATTCGTAACTTTTGGTAACCCCATTTTTGTTCTTTCATGGTTCTTAATGCTTTATCAAAGGGATATTATCATCTTTGAAAAACCTATAGTGGTTTTTCGGTGCTGCAATGTTATTAGCATATTCTCAAATTTTTTGGTTGAGCTCAACTTTTGGCTCATTTACTCCTTCTCCATGAAGATTTTTGTATCTCTTATGCTTCATCTTTATCAGGAACTTTTAGCAAATTATTGTTTCTTTCATTGGATTTTATTGTTTTAAATCATGATTATAGGTTTATTGCTTTTGTTCAATGCTCGATTTATGCTACTACCTTTGTTCGATGCTTGGATAATTCCACCCTCTACTAGGATACTTTATCTTTAATGGATCTTCTTCAATTCAGCTCCCCAGTTCTCAATTTAGGGTTTTTGTTGTTCCTTCTTACAATTGAATGGTCACCTTGTTTACTTCATGTATTAATACTTGTTAACCCAATGATGTGAACGGGTCTTCTCTATACTTACCCATGTTTTTTATTACTATAAATGACTTCCATGGTAATTTTTTCCATATCTTTCTATGTATTACTCTTTTCAGTAATAAAATTTTGTGGCTATGCCACCTTTTAAAAAAAAAAAGAACACCATATTTATGTGGAAAAGCCAATAAGGGAAAGCCACAATGAGGATTATCTCACAATATAAATTAATTACAACACCAAATACAATAGGCTCACTGCTAGAGGGCTCACACCCCAAAAGAAAAGAAGGGCTCACTGTCAGATTAGAAAATAGAATAAATAAGATTGCTATAATTAGAAATTCATCTCAGAGCAACTAAAAGATACACCATTGCTTCACTATAACATTCACACTCTCTTTGTAGAATATATACACCTTTGCAATGCTTCCAGTAATCTTAGGCATCAAATATCATACTAAATTTCACACTTTCACACTCCACATATTTGCACTTCACATAGATCACACATTTAACTACTTGATTCTCCATCAACTCAACACTTATTTATACTATCCTTAATATTGAAAATAATTGATAAGGATGACTAAGCACCTCAACCATGCAAATTAAAATTAGGTCAGCACTAAGCATTCCCATGTTGGAAAGGAATGAAAGCATACCATAACACACCTTAACTTGGATTCAAAACCACTCATACATGTCAAACCATACTTCCAAAAACACCAAAGAATATATGTAATTATTGTAAACACCTAAGGTCATTTGAACCTATGTTAACACCATTAGAAAATTAAGTACAAGCTTCCTTTGATCCAAATACTACTCGTGAACCATACAAAACACTTCAACACCATTAGACAATTAATTACAAGATTCCTTTGATCCAAATAATACTCGTGAACCACACAAAACACTTAAACACCATTTAGAATATTCCATCAACACCCTAAAATCTAAAAACTCCTTTGCAACATCATACACCAGAAGAATATATTCATTCTACACAATCAACTAACCCTCCACACACTATAGTACCTAAATCCAACCTTGTAGAGCACCAAAAACATTAAAAAACTTAGACATAAGATAGATATAAGAAATATAAGAACACCCTTAGATTTGTAGTACAAAAATCTAGACTACGAATAAATGTAGAGAAAAACACTTTCTCTGAGATAATATTGCTTTCACAGTTCACACACTAGTGAACACAACTTTATTTGCACAATGATACAGGACAAGAAATTATGGATACAACACCACTAAACACCTCTAATAAAAATATCTAAATCACATAATAATATCTTCAAGACTAAATAAATATGGAGCAAAACCATATCACTGCTCTACTATATTGAACAACTCTCAACCACACTATTTTCTCTTTTCTTCAAATTTTATCAAAAGCACTTGGAAACCAAGCACCACAAATAAAAATAATCACTTGGAACACTTATATATCATCTCAACCACACAATAGATTGAAATTCAGTGTTACATTCTCATCAAAGCAACACTAGAGGTTGACATCAGTGATACTACTTATGACAACACTGGCTTTGCTAGTTTTGTGTGTATGCTCTCCCCTCGCACCTAGTATGATCTTGCAGATCAAAATAACATAGCATTGTTCTTCACTTTAGGAAGCCCACTTGGGGATTTAATCACCCTAAGGGATGAACTCAACCACAAGTTATTAATGTGGTATACAAAGGGGGAGAACAAAATTTTTACCCCACTCTAGGTACATCATGTCTAGTGAAGCTAGATGATACTTGGGTGATTCCAAGATAAAAGTGCAAGGTTGGTTTGAGATTTACCATCTTGACCCACACTTGTGATATAATAGTGTTCATGATTGTACCTCGCATATCCTTGAGGTATTTAGAGGACTCCCCTAGATAAATTTTAAAAGCCTAATTTAAGACCATTCAACTGTAGCTTAGTGTGGTGCAAGGTACAATTGATCATGCCCAAAGTTCAAAACCATGAATGAATTTTTTTTGAGGTGTCAAAAAATCCTTGGTTGGGCCTTGTTCTTCTAATTCAATAGGTGTAAAGATGGTGCATGACCTTTGCATACTCTATATCACCCATTTAATTGGAAGTATTAGCCTTATGGTTGGTGGACCCACAGTAAGTCTATAATAACACTTGACTAATTTTAGGGTTATCAATAAGCCATTCAACATGGATTATTGAAAATATCCTTTTACTCTTAAATAAGTTAAAATTAGTTGTTCAATGTTTTTTATTTTTGTATATCTCTTGCCAAACAATCACTGTGAAACCACTCTTCTATATCATCTAGTTGCACTTGCAACTTGTAAAGCTATGTTGAAACTTGAACCTGCACTTCTCCTCTATTGGACTATGCTTCTACCTAAAGTTGCACCTACACTTTGTAAATCTGCACTTATGCTCTTTCAAACTACACCTGCACCTACACTCTCTAAAGTTGCACTTGTGCTTTTTCAAAATGTACCTACATTCTATCAAGCTACGCTTATGATCTAGGATAAAATAGAGACTCCCAAAAAGTGTGTGTAAGGTAGGGGGACCAACCACACCAACACTCCAGGTCATGAAGATCTGAGAGAGGAGGGCTGCCCTATCTTACCTCTAGTTAAGCAGGTGTTTAGGTCAAGGATAGAGAATGAAAATCACTCTCAGGTGCTTCTATCACTCTACTAATTAGAATATTTGAACATTGCTAGACAAGCCAGTTTATAGAATCTTAACTACACCTTAGACAACTTTATGCCTGAGGATGAAAACGTGGATCAAGGACAACAACGTGGCACATTGGTGTCTCTTTTGTGCACTAGTGTGCATATGACAAGAAAGTGAAAAGTATAGTACTGAACTTAAAGAAACCTACTAATGGCCTAGTGAATATGATTTAATGCACTAAAAAAATTAATGAAGTGTGATAAATTATTATAAATATGATAAAGGAGATAGAGAAAAAAAGGGTGACAAAGTTCAACTCACTAAAAGTCCAGCACACTATCAAGCTCCACACACATGTACACCTACACACAGGAAAGAGAGGAAAAATATTGGGGTTGTATAGGGGTTTGCCTCAGTAAAACCCTTTCTTTGGTATTTCCACTTCCAAAGACAACCAAGAAAGCCACACGATAGAAAATGCGATAAAGGAAATAATGGAAAGGAATACCAAACAATGATAACAATGTTATGCTACATAAATCAAGAATTAATATCACCTTCTCAATCAAGGTTCCCTCAACCACATAGAGGAGGATGAAAACTTGGTAAGGTATACGTTGCCATAATAATGAAGAAGCAGTCCCTTGGGACACCAAGTCACAACTCCAATGGTGGAAAAAGTGTAGCAAGATGGATGGAATTTCTCAAGGAGAATGTTGTGAATTGTTAAGAGGATTAAGCCCAATGCCCAAGAGATAGTAGAAGTATCAATGAAAGTGAAATGGATGCCTTTGAAGATCAAAATGGGAGGGAAGGAGCCATTTTCGAGCTAGTTGGTCGACACAGAGGCATTACACTTCATGCCCAACGGAGAATGTAACATTTCTTCAGAAACTAGAGGTAGGAATCTGTTAGGGATGGTAGTTCACCACACAGATGTCTACATGACAGGCTTGTGTCCCTGAATAGAATTCCCCCACCAACACAAATGACAAGCACCAAGTGATGCGTTGAAAATGGGTGATCTAGAATCTCCATTCAAATTTAATTTTCTAAGGTGGAGGGATGCAAAAGGGGTATTTAGACAAGGGGTGAAAATTTTCTCCTAAACATTTTTCCCCTACTTTAGCGAGAATGAGTTTCAATGAATGTTCAGTAAAGTAGATCAAATAGTTTAGAAGTGTATACCTTAACCATCAAGGAAGAAGACTGTAATCTGATGAACTCAAAAGTGTAGGGAAGGCAAATAGCTCCACAGGTACTCTCTCTTAAGGAGGTTCAAACAAAGGACTCTGTAGATTCTTGAAACTATAGAGTTGAAGTACACCAAAGGCCCACAAACCAGCGATGAACAAATCCCTAAGAATGCAAGTGCTTCACAAGCCCTTAGACTTGCAAGGAAGGTTCCCCCCAAGTACTCTCGCTTGAAGGAATCCCAATGTGAGGGGACTCTATAGAGTGAGACTAGAAAGCAACTTCACAGGAGCACCTACAAAGAAACATGTTAATCCATAGATAAAACATGTTAGAAAAACAAAAATTAGCCACACAGGCAAACAAGCAAGTAGACAGTCAAAAATTAAAGAATGAGCTAAATCAAAGGGGTCCCTTGGAAACCATTCAAAAGTAAAAGGTCTCCACTTAAGGGACACGACATTTGAAAGTGCAAGAGTATTTTTCATAAATCGATTCAACATCAAGGAAACCTAATGAAAGATGTTCACTTCATGAAGGAATTTGAAAGGAAGAAGATGCCCTCTCACAAGGGGAAGGTCGAGGCTTCTCTCACAAGAAAATTTGCTCCCTCCTCGGAGGAAAGTTCTTCAAGTTCTTTCTTTGCAAACCCATGATGAAGGAAACATGTTCCACTAGGGGTCCTTGTTGAGAATACAATTTTTGAAAAAAAATTGAAAAGATTTTCAAGAAAAGATTCATTTTCCACCAAATGCATTTTCTAAAAATTGAAGTTGACATGATATCCCCCCCTGAGGATGTTGTGTGTTGAATGAAAAGGCACATGAAATCTTAAGGAGAGAAAAGTGAGAATGAACAAGTGATGTTGTGACCCACGAAACATAGTGAGATGTCACCATGTAATGTTGTCACACACACAAGGGAAAATATGTGAGCACCACAACATCACAAAAAAATCATGAAAGATAAGAGAGAAACAATGTAAAGCAAAACAGTAATAACATGAACAAGGGACATAGGGGTGATCTAATATTTCAGGTTCAAAGTTTCTCATTAATATATATAAATATAACAATAGTAAATTAATGAACTGTCATCAACCCCTACTATATTAGACCATATGAACAATGCACAAGAAGACAAAGTAAAAACTAAAAAATTAGGTCAACATGAAAGGGAATCCTAAATGTTCCCAACACTTTGCATCATCCCCAATTCTCAAAATCAATACATGTAATAGAGAAATAATGATATCACAAATAGTGGTCTAATTGTATGACATAATCACTTTTATATCCAAGCACCTATGAGTGTGACAAGGGTCATCTAGGAACACATAATTCAAGCATGGGGGAACATAGACACACACACACACACTACACTACATATAAAGAAGAGGTGACCCCCTAAAACTCATCAACCAAGAGGTCACTGACCTCCCAATCTAGATAATTATATGGGGAAGGTGCATGAGCTTGTAAGGTAAGGATTTCAAGGGGGGAACCCTCTAACCCCCCACAACAAGAGCCAAGGAAGGAGGCCCTGTGAGGTCTTCTCTACTTAATTCTTATGGGGCAAAGGTCAATGATTTCAAAAAAATAGCTAAAAGGGTCGTGACCTCATCCAAATAGTTAAACATACACTTCACAAGAGTGCCATGTGTTTCCTCAAAATATGAGGGAGGTGGTGCTTAGGATTCACTACTACGCTCACCAAGTGACTCAGGAGCAATGACAAACTTTGGGGACGCTAGAACTTCTTTCATCACTAGGACGACACAAGCTAACACAAAACCACCCTTTGAAGAAGGTGAAATCCTCTTTCATCCCCCACTAATAACAAAGTCATCCTCCATCTTCTACTTCATCGGAGAATGTGAGATCCCCACAAATGAGGTAGAAGGCACGGAGGAGGAGAAAACCACGATGGACACAGCTGAGGTATTTGACATGTCCACAGGCTTCGATAATGGTGGGATTTCTAGGAGGGACATCAAGAGAGGTGGCTCGGTTGAAGGAGCAATTAACACTTGCATATTTTTAGGGTTAGGGGCATTTACAATCACAATAGGAGCTAGAAGAAACACCAAGGTTGATTGAATTGAAGCAAAGGGGAGGAGAGAGGAGGACACAATAGAAGCTCCCAAAATAGGGGTGATTGATTCCCCTTCCTTCCTCTACAAAGCGACTTGCTTAATAGCCAAAATCCTTTTGCTAACACTTGCGCTCATGTGTAAGGTAGTTTTTGACTCTGGGAGCTAGAGGCCAAGAGCTGGGATGCAACATAAGGCTCCTACTCAGCCATCAGAGTTCCCATCATGGTTGTTTCTAGTAGAGGGAAAGACTCCTGGATGGGATTAGGAGGGAGAGATTGAGAGGAGGTTGGACCAATAGCAGGGGCGTCAGTTGTAATGCCTCAGTGGTAGGCCTCTTCCCATTCACTTCCTTTGGAGTAGGAGCGGTAGGATACCATAGAGGCCAAGACATAGAGGACTCCCCATGGGAACCTTTCCTCTTATCATAAAATTAGGGCCAAGGTCTCGGAGGCAAGGTAGGAAGTTCAAATATTGGAATCTTGACTTTATGCCAAGTAGGTGCCATCGAAATACTTATGCAAAAACTAGGAATAGTCATCCAAAGCTCCTCTTTAGGAAGGGAGGAAAAAGTGGCACCCTAAGGAAGAGGAAGCTTGTTGCTACATTATCGTAGGATCTATTTTTGGTTGTCCTTTGCCCCTAATTTTTTACTTCAAATAGTTTCAGTAAATTTGGTCCATTCTAGGAGGGAGTGGACCGATTGAGGTGGGCCAAAAATGGTCCAAGAAATAACCCCCATGGGATACCAATGGTTGATATCCAGTGTCATGCAGTACGTCCATGACACCTTCTTGAGAGAACTTTAAACATTTGTGGACAATGAAAGCAATTTCATTCATGGAAGATAGCCACAAAATGCTTAGATTCACTCTAAACAGATCAAATTCTAGAATGACATTGAAAGTTGTATCCATAGCCCTAGGCCTAACTAGGACAAAAAGAGTTATAGAGCCATATGGATTAAGAGATATTGTCATGCATATGTATGATATATTTTTTTCCTCGTATTCCTCCATTTGTAGTGAATTTAGCCATAATGTCTCCTTCATAATAATATTTACTCAGCCCACAAGATCAACTAGGAATTTTGTTACAATGTTCCCATTCAGGCGAGTAGGAATGTATAGGGGAGAGGGCTTATTATTTAAGGTCAATTCCTACGGGGTGAAAGTCACATCTAGTGAACTAGTCGTAGGCTGTGGGGAAGGGGTAATCAAAACCATGTTAACATATGTTGAGGGTTGAGGAAAAGTGTTAGAGGGGTCAATATTCAACTTCACAAAATGGGTCCATGTAAATTTGTGACTCGCTATTGGCCTTAGCTACCAAATTATTTTCATTTTATTTCTTCCTATTGATATAGATGGTACTGTTGTTGATGAAATCCAATATCTCATGATGCAAGCACATGCAATGCTCGGTATCATGCCCGCTAACATGATGGTACTTGTAATGTAGATAAAATGGATTGTTGCATAGAAAGATAGTTAAATCTATTCTAACAAGTATTAATCTAAATCAAACAACTAAGAATGAATAAAATGAACAAAAACAATAAAAATGATAACTAGAATAGTCTCACTGAGTATCCATCCACTTCTTTGAATTATCTTGATTGTCCTTCTCCATTTTTCCATGTCGGTATTCTTACCCTCATATTTTATATATCTATGCAAGCATAGCCTGGATGTATTGTCTAATAAAAATATAAAATATTATAAGTGTAGTTAGGGTAAAAATATTAGAGAAAAATGCATAAACAAATTATAATGAAAATCCCTAACAAGCACAATAGAGCACAAACTAGCATGAAATAAAAAAAAAGAAAACAAAGAAAATCTATCTCCAAGCTAGATTTGATTTATCTCCATTTCTCCTCTCCACCTACATGAGAATGCAAGATTTTGAAGGTTTGATTGTTGATTGCTCAATTTTGCAGCATAACAATGAGATGAAAGATAATAGGAGAAAAATAGATAGATAAATAAGAAGAAATTTTGGCAGAGTAAGGATGTTAGAAGAAGATCCTCCCAAATGGCCTGTGAAAGGCTTGATTTATAGGAGAAGGCTGATTTGATTCAATGGCCAAGATTAAAAGTCAAATTTGTGATATGTATGGCTAGGATTAAAATTTTATTTTAGTGCCTATGACTCACATTAAGTGGGTTATGACATGAGACTAAAATTAGGATGTGAGGAAATAAGTGAGATTATTTTATTTATTTTGGAATAAAAGATGCTTATGATGCACAATGAATGGGTGTAAAAATAGGATGTGAGTGGGAATCTCATAATTTAAATAATAAAATTATTTAAATTATTTATGCATGTGAAGAGTTGTAGTCATATGACACATGTTGCAATGTGACAATAAGTGAGGAATTAATTCAAATATTTAATTTGAATTATTATGAGACATGTGAAGGGGGAACTAATTAAATAAATGAGATTTATTAATTAATTGGGAAGGTGATTAAGTGGAATAAATGGGATAAGTGGGATAATGTAATGACCTAGGATAAAATATTACAAAATGTCTTACAAGGTCATATATCGACTAGGTAATATTATGACATGGATAATTTTGGGTGTCTACATTTTTCCCCTCTTTGAGATGATGTTTGAGATGGTGAGATTTATGTCAAGTAACATCATTTCAAAGAAGCTAAGGTATGGATAGAGGAAAAAATTATGATTCCCCAACCACTTGAGGAAGTGAGGAGTAAGATGAATGAAGGAAACGGATGATATAAGAATAATATGTTGATGGAAAAGATATGAAGAAATGGGATGATGATATAGGATATGATAATGATGATGATGCCCCCTTGAGAGGATAGGCGGGTTGCATAAACACGGATATGCTCTCGAAATGAATGAAATGATAAAGGAGGTATAAGCTGAATGATACAAGAGAAGTAGATGGAAAAGAAGAATGACACACTATGCTGCAATAAAGTGAGCAATCATATGTTTGATATAGCACTAGACATTATGCACCAAGGTATAAGGACCAAGGTGACAATGTGTCTTGTGCCCCAGCATAATACAACCTTGTCTAGATACAAGATATGAATATTAGTTGGGAGTGATTCAGATTTGATGCAAATGCAAATTGAAATGATAAAACACACAAGCAAGCAAGCATGCATAAATGATACAAAAACAACCAAGGTATTGCCCCTATCAAGCTGTAAACTGATGATTAATTGATTGATTGATGATGATGATAGTGTTGTCATTGTGGGGAATGATATATCCCTAGATCAACACAAGGATGATTGATTGATGATGATGATAGTGTTGTCATTGCGGGGAACGATATATCCCTAGATCAACACAAGGATGATTGATTTATTGGGTTTACAACAAGATTAAGATCAAGACCGAAATGTGATTGGATAATTTGACTTGATTGATTAGCTTGGTTGGTATGGATTAAGGATTGAATTGCATTTGGATTATTGGTTGGAATGATTGAATATGCTTAATTTAAAGATCTGGATGATGATTGATGAATTAAATTGAGGAATGATTTACTTGGAATGAGTTTGATTGATTGGTTTGATGGAGAAATTATTTGATTTGATGATAATGATTGGATTGATTAGAACAATGCATTTGATTAGTGATTGATTAGAAGAATGGATTTGATTAGAATAAGTGATGTGATTAGATAATTTCATGAAGAAATTGATTGGAAGAAGTTGATTTGGTTTTTTTTAAATGATTTTATTTTATTGGATTTTTTGAATGTTTTTATTTTTTTGGATTTTTGAAATGTTTTGATTTTTTAGATTTTTTAAAATGTTTTGATTTTTTTGGATTTTGGAAATGTTTTGAGATGTCAATGGATGAAAATTTGGGTAGCCTTTATGCTAGATACCAATGACAAGGGAAAACCAAGTCTAGGTGCAAGGAGATAGAGGGGATTGATGGATGAAAGGGTGGGTGATAGGATAAGGGACAAAAGGCTCATGATATATGGATGGATAAAAAATAGGTCATAGTAAATGGAGTATATCTGTATACATCATAGGGATTAAGGATGTGATCTCCAAAGACTACGTCACATAGGAATAACATGCCCCATTCTAGGTACAATACTTAGGATTTTCATGACAAAGCTTATGACACTAGGATAATGATAGGCTTATTTGGAAGGATGAGGTATATCAAAAGATATCCAAAGCATGTTTCAACATTTTGCCCCATATTTTTATCAAGATCAAAAGGAGGAAGAGAGGATGAATGGACTCAATATGATAAGTATATGGGTATGATGGCCAAGGGTGATAAGATAGGGGATGATAAGATATGATATGATAGGATAAAAAATGATATGGTAGGATGAGACAACATGCCCCCAAGTGTAAGTGACATAGAAGATAAACCTACACATGATGCATTTTTGCTAGGTTTTCATCGTGGTACTTATCTAGGGCGCCTGTTTACCAGGTTTTCACCAATAGATGAAGGAATTTTTCTTTACATTTTTATTTTATTTTTATTTTTTATTTTACTTCTTTGATTTTTAGATAAGAGAAGGGGAATATGGATAGGAGGGACTCAAGTGTCTAGTTTCATGAAAGGTGATAGTCCCACTAGAGACAGATTTCATTGCATGGACCATGTCAAATGTCATTATGCTCATAGATGTTGGTAAGGGATGACATGAAAGGGAGATGGAGTAGGTAGATGATGGATTATGATGTGGATTATGGAGGGATTGGTGGATTGTGATGTGGATTATGTAGGGATATGAATGGGAGGCTTAGCCAAAAGCATGGACCATAGGAAGGTGATGAGGGAGGTATGTAGGATAATGGGTGAAAGGTGAGGAAATGGAGGTATGTGGAATTGTTGTGAAATGGAAAGGAATCATGACCAATGGTTGCACACACTATGATAAATGTTGAAGCTTTTGATGTAAAGAGGGCGTAGGAAGCAATGGAGATGTTTTCTTAGGAGATGGGTGATGAAGTGCTTTAGATACCCACATAGACTTAGGATTTTATGACTTTTATTTTACTTGTGGGATGGAATATGAAGATTTTTGAATAGAGTGGGAATGTGAGGTGGAAGTGGATGGTTGGGATTTTTGAGATGTAGATGCCTCGTTTGACTTGTTTTCCTTTTTTTAGGTACCCAAACCATTTTGTTTCTAGACTTTTCTTTTGAAGGTATGGGCTTATATTGATTTTTGGATGGATTTTTCTTTGATTCTTTTCTTTTGTTTCTAGGGCATGAGGACCCTTCAGATTTTTTTCTTTATAGATAGAGGCATCAAAAAAAATAAAAATTGAATCCCATGGGTATGGTGGAATGAGTGGAAGCTTCATGTTTAGACAATGTGTGCATTGATTGGTCATGATTAGTATTTTTAGAGGATTTATGGATAGGTGGATAAGGGGATTGGATAATGAGGATATTAGGTGTTGGGAGTAGTGGAGGTAGATTAGATGGAGGGATATTAGGATTTGAAAGAAATGGTAGCAAAGTTGATGGTAGAAGATGTACGTTCACATGCTTTTGACATTTGTAAGATGATGGAGGGATGGAAACATATGTTTTAGGCATATGATAGGATTTATGGTGGAAAGAGGACTTATGATGGATGGAGGAAGTACCAACATCTTTAGATTGGTGTCCTTGGGGTGTATATCCAAGGCCATAAGAGCGTGGAGGGACCTTGACATGGATTGGCTCCAAAATACCTTGTTCATAAAGGCCTAAGCCTTTACCTTGATAGTTCATGTTCTGAAGCATGTGAAGGACAATGGGACTAGGTGTTTTTTGGACACTAGACTTGAGTTCATTATTAGATTAAGAAGGTGAAGTGGATAAAGGTTGTTGTTGTCTTAAGGAGGAAGATTCATTAATAAAGATGGATAGACCAATAGGACATTTTGGTGGATTTGAAATGGGGTTGATAGTGGATGTGGAAGGATCATTAGGATCTTGATTATGTTCATTTAGATCCACACTATTGGTTTGATCTTCTACACCTACTTGGGATGCATGTGTCTCAACATGACAAGTGGATAATGTGAGATCATGGATAGGACTAGGTAGGGGGTGTATAGGAGCAATGGAGGTTTCTTGCTTATGGATAGGTGAAGTGATAGGATCTTGACCTTAGAATGCATAAAGTTGGATAAGAGGATCATCATGGCCTTCTTGATCATAGGTAGGATCTAGATCATAGAGGAAAGCTTCATCATGAATAGGACCAAGTATGTTATGAGTGGGATCATTAGAAGGGCCTAGATCTTGATTAGATTGAGAGGTTAATGTTTCTTCATTCTTAGGATAATGATCTTGACATAGCTCTTGGATTTGAGTGGAAATGAAAGTGGAAGGCTCTAGAAGAGGCTTGGTATGCTCTTTATGATCAACATGAGGGCATGATGGAATTTGACTTAGACATATACGATCAATAAGTTGTAGACCACATGATGAATTTGGAAGAATAGGCATGAAATTCAAAGGTTTTCTGGTAAGCTCATTAATGGGTGCTTGACATGGGGATGGTCTATTCCGTGCTAGTAGTATTTTGAGAAAATTATTAAAAGATTCTTTGGTTGATGGATTAGAGCTTGAGAAGTTGGATGGTGGTGTTAGTGTAGGACTAGTATGTTTTGAAATAAGCATTTTATCAGATGGTGATGGAAGAATAGTAGATGGAATGGTGTATGATTCCAAACTTAGGGTGGTATTTCCCTTGTCAATAGTATCATTAAGGTGACCTAATATTTCTACAAAGTTTTCATCATCACTAGGATCTACAAAGTTCTCATCATCACTAAGATCTACAAAATTCTCATCATCACTAGGAGAAAAGTTTGACCCACTTGGGAGGATATATGGTTTTGGATTATCTTCATGATTAGGCAAAGGGGATCCAAGAATTATGACCTTGGGCTTGTGACTAAGATCATTAAGGATTAGGACCATTTTAGCAAGTGCTTCCCTAAGATAAGGGTGATGATGATGATGTGGAATGATTAGACTGGATGACTTGGATTGATTAGGATGAAATTTATTGAAATGTGAATAGAAAAAGGATAATTAGAATGATATGTTTATGTGTTGGTGTTGGTGTTTATAGCTTGATATGGAAATTTTCAAACAAATGATTACACATGTACACACATGAATCTCACACACAAGACACATAAGCAAGTTTAAATTTGAAATTATGAATGTGATGATTAAGCATGCACTTAAAGAAGACACGTCAACAAGTCCTAGAAATAGTCAATTGGGTATGGCCAATTAGGTCTTAAGCTAGGATGCACAATTTTGACTAGGGATAATTTGAAAGAAAAATCTTGCCACACAACCAGGAGAAAGGGGTAACCCACCCTTTACCTTCACTTTCCAAAGGTATAAAGTTCTTTGGGGCTTAGCCAAGAGTGACAAGATTTTAACTCCCAAAGAAGCGTGTCTTTCGATTCACACCTTGATTGAGGTCGTCCCTAGGGGTGATGAAATCCCCTAGTAAGCCTCCTATGAAAGGTATGACAAAAGTGAACCAAGTGATGTGATTTTTATCACACGAACTTGATTCACACTCGCAATTGTTAATTTCTCTTTAGAAAATTGAAATGTGTGTAAAACAATTCAAACACTTGTTATTTTTAATCCAAAGTCAAAATGTTTGATGGAAGACAATGGTTCTTTTTAAGTCCAATTTCAAAGTGTGATTGCAAACAATATGTTCATTTTAAAGCCCCAAATTGAAGTGTTTTGCAAACAAGATTGATTGATCAAATGAGAGATAAAGATAATAGAATGAGTGCACCCAAAAGTTTTTGCTTTCCAATCTAATGTGTATGACTGATATTGCTGATAATATAGTTCCTTATGACCACCCCTAAGCATTTTCTGAGAGATTTTTAGGAATGTAAAGAAAGAAAAAATCTTTGTTTTGTGCCTAGAAATACAGATTTATGAAAAACCTAAAAAAAAAAATATTATATCATTTAGCACCTTATACTACCTCAAAATAAAATCTCCAAAAAATATAATTCAATTAAACTTTCAAGAGATTTTCGAAAATGTAAATTTTATTTTAAAATTCATTGATTTGCGCTCAGAAAGTTAATTTTATGAAAAATCATAAAATAATGATAACTCCTACAAAAATGACGATAAACCCTCAAAAATTTTACTAGATCCGCTTGAGATGATTTATAAGTTTCTATGAAAATATTGTATAAAACTACATAGTTGTTTGGAAAATACATATGATGAAATTTTTAAAACCTAAGGTTTTGTCCAAAAACTGGCAGATCTGCAACAGAAAAACAATAAAACCTACCAAAAAGAAAGTTAGATCAAAGGATTCACATTGGATTCACCAATTTAGTCAAGGTAAAAATATTAAAGAAAAATGCATAAACAAATTATAATGAAAATCCCTAACAAGCACAATAGAGCACAAACTACCATGAAATGAAAACAAGAAAATAAAGCAAACCTATCTCCAAGCTAGATTTGATTTATCTCCATTGCTCTTCTCCACCTGCATGAGAATGCAAGATTTTGAAGGTTTTATTGTTGATTACTCAATTTTGTAGCATAACAATGAGATGAAAGATAATAGAAGAAAAATAGATAGATAAATAAGAAGAAATTTTGGCAGAGTAAGGATGTTAGAAGAAGATCCTCCTAAATGGCTTGTGAAAGGCTTGATTTATAGGAGAAGGCTAATTTGATTCAATGTTCAAGATTAAAATTCAAATTTGTGATATGTATGGCTAGGATTAAAAGTTTATTTTAGTGCCTATGACTCACATTAAGTGGGTTATGACATGAGACTAAAATTACGATGTGAGGAAATAAGTGAGATTCTTTTATTTATTTTGGAAGAAAAGATGTTTATGACACACAATGAATGGGGGTAAAAATAGGATGTGAGTAGGAATCTCATAATTTAAATAATAAAATTATTTAAATTATTTATGCATGTGAAGAGTTGTAGTCATATGACACATGTTGCAATGTGACAATAAGTGAGGGATTAATTCAAATATTTAATTTGAATTATTTTGAGACATGTGGAGGGGGAATTAATTAAATAAATGAGATTTATTTAATTAATTGGGAAGGTGATTAAGTGGAATAAATGGGATAAGTGGGATAATGTAATGACCTAGGATAAAATATTACAAAATGTCTTACAAGGTCATATATCGACTAGGTAATATTATGACATGGATAATTTTGGGTGTTTACAATATTTTCTTCTCAAAAGTATTGATTTCGGATGGAGGAATACTAATAATGATAGGTCAATTTATAGAAATTGGATTTTCGAACGATCGGCTCAAATTCGAAAGAGAGATCAATGATCGAGATTGATGAATGCCATGCGATGTGACTTTTGTGTCAGTTAGAACATGAGTTGGGAAATTCTTCTATATAAAGATTAAATTAGAATAATAATTTAATTAAGTGTTAAGACTATTCGAAAATAGAAAGAACACGAGTTCAAGATTAAATAAATGATTTAATATTCAGTTGAAAGTCTTCGAAAATAGAAGAATTAGACTTTGAATGAAAAAATAAAGTTAGAACTCGAAGAATAATCTATTCCAATGCATACATGAATTAATTAATTAAATAAAGATATTTAATTAATAAACATGTTCATGCATATGAGTTAGAACTAGTTAACTGACTAGTTGTGATAGAGAGTCCTTTCACAAAGACGATCAGCTATCGAATCTGGGGATAACTGGAAGATTTAAATAGATATCGAGTCAGATGGTGAGTGAATAATTAGATAACTGGATGATAGAAGAATGTGACAAAAATAATTAATTATGAACTAAATGTTAATTTAATTCAACATTCAAAATTGAAAGATTTAATTAAATAAATAATGATAATTTATTTAATTGACTATTGAAAATATTAATTGAATAATTAAATAAGGAATATCTAATTATAGTTGAAATATGATAAAGGGTTTAATTAAATAATAAATTATATAATTAAGAAAGAGAATTAATTAGTCAGCGACATAATTAAATAAATATGACTTATTTAATTAATCAAAGTTGAATAAGGGTCATAATGAATTAATTAAATAATTAAAAGTTTATTTAATTAATAGAGGAAAGATGTGTTTAGAAAGTAATTAAATAATTAATATTATTTAATCATGACCATGGACATTAGCAAATTATGTCGAAAGTGGTACTCATAGGCCTAGACCAATTTTCGGTGTCTACAGTTTTCCCCTCTTTCATACAATGTTGTTTCAGCTTTGTGTCAAAGAAAATATGCCCCGATCGTTCCCCAGTATGAAATAGGCTAGGGTATGCCCCCTCAGGAAAATTGACAATTTTTTTAATTTTTTTGAAAAAATCAAGAAATATTCTCATTAAGTCAATTTGATGGTTAGAAATGCTATGGAGTTGATGGAATTGAATTTGGGAATGTTAGGGATGTGTACAGATCAATAGAATTTGTAATTGTATGCGGCCAATAGACAAGGTCAGAAGAAATGCCACCCAAACCCTAGGTACAAATAGAAATTAGGGTGAAAACCAAGTCATTTGCACCCTGAAGATTAGAAGAATTGAAAATTTAGCTCTAAGTATTCGATGAAAATGTCTCCAATACCCTACATTGCGCATCATGAATATTGGATCTGGACATTCTGACAGCTAGCCAATGCAAGACCCTAGGTATGTACCCTAAAATGACCTTTCAAATTTTCAATTTGCACGTAGTTTTAGGCTTTGAAATTATATTTTTCAAATGTGGTCTTTCCTAGTCAATGCATATGCGTTCGTATGCAACACATCTGCTTGCGGAACAACGCATATGTAAAATAATGTCTAGGCTTCATTAGGTCATTTAGGCATTAAACACGTTTGAATTTTTGTTCACTGCATGTGAATATCTGCATCACATTTGTGATTAGGATAGACGCATGTAGGATAGCGAATCGCATTCGATATTCTACATCGCATATGCATATTAGGTAGGTAAGTAATTTGCACTGCATATGAATTTTTTGAGACGCATTTGATTGTTTTTTGAAATTGAATGATTTTGCAACGCATTTGAAATATAAGATGCAAATTCTTTGTTTCTTGATGCATGTGTGATTATGAACTGCATTTGATTGAGTGAACCACATTTGGCTATCAAATTTTTGAAAAAAATTCTGATAGAAACTTGAATGATTTGACATTTTGACATCTTGGTTGAATGCACTTTGCAGGTTATCTTAGATCCCATTTATAACCGGGAGTCATGACATGATACCTTTGGCTGAGAGAGTGATTGGTGAGCGCAGAGACACATTTGTTATTGAGACTGGGACTGCATCATGTGTTGACTATACCCATGATTCGGGCAAATAGAGGTATGCTTACTACCTTGTGTGAGTAATGACATTCAGAGACATCATCATTTCATTTTCCTATTGGTGAGGTGATTGTTACCTTAGAGGATGTATATAGGATCCTTTGATTTCCCATCAGAGGAGAGAGGGTTATGTATAACACACAGCGTGGGTATAGTGAGATCTCTAGATTCTATGTTTTTGATGATATTAGGAGGTTAGGGATAGAGAATTATGAGATCAAATGGAAGGTTTTAGCTAATTGGTATGAGAGGATAGATTGTATTCTATGTACATTTATTGAGGGGATAGTTCTTCCTGACTGTCGGGGTCATGGATTTCCTGTCAGGTGGGGAGAGATGTTAGTTGGGATGTTAGAGAGAGGTTGTATATGCTTGGGGTCCCTATCTATTAGGCATGTTGTACTTTCATCTGTATGATATAGTATATAGAGATGCACAATCTATGAGTTGTGAGATGAGTCTTTTCATGGTTTGGGCATGGGAGCGTATTGTTGTGTTTCATCCTCCTATTACTACGGAGTGAGATGCTAGATCTCCTTATGTTTTCTAGTATATGGGAAAAATTACACATAGTCACGTAGGAGACACAGGTTATTGGAGACATGCACTGGACACATTGGTTCAGTTTATGTGGAGGCCATACATGGATTGTGAGAGATGGTTTGATGAGGACATGCATTTGACCTATTGTCAATAGACATAGTACTTGATCGCTAGGACTATTTCGAGTGTACATATTATAGAGAGACATCTACCAGACCATGTTTTGAGATAGTTCAGTGAGGTGTAGGATGAGCCTAGAGGGTGAGCAGAGTTTGCTTGATCATCCAGAGAGGTTCCTTTTTGCGGGCCTATGATACCAGTGGCTACTACAAAGGCAGAGATTTAGGCTTTACAACCTTTACAATGGGGATGGAGAGGAGGAGCAGTAGATCCTGCAACTACAACTGCATATGACACCTAGTGGGTAGAGCATCATCTTGTGCCTTACATAGATCTGGATAAGCCAACACAAATAGAGAGATGAGTTACAGGACCGAGAGGATGGCGTAGAGGTAGAGGTGGTGGAAGGGGTGGTGGCAGGGGTGGTGTTGATGATGGTAGAGGTGGTGGTGGTAGACGAGGTTGGAAGGGATGGAGAGGTGGTCGAGTAGGTGGATTATCACCTATCTGAGGGGTTGAGGTTGAGGATGTACCACTGTTGGACCTTGGAGGTGGAGCAGAGGTGGGGGTTGGAGGTGAGCATGTTGTCAAGGAGGCCATAGCAAAGGAGCATGCAGAGGTAAATATTGACAAAGAAGACCTTGCAGAGGAGGAGGAGGCTAAGAGAGAGTATATGGACATTGATCCTCTTGGTATTCTGATAGGTTATGGGGAGGACGATGTTGAGGAGGAGGTACCCATTGAGGAGAAGGAGAGAGAGCTCTAGGATCAGATTGTAGAGGGGTGACGGGATGAGGAGGCTCCTAGGGATAGTGATAGGGAGGCATTGGAGGAGAGGCTGAGATTGGTTATGATAGAGCTGAATGCCTTGCGGATAGAGAGATAGTACTCTTATGGAGACAGATCAGGCAGTAGCTCAGAGATAGGAGATAGAGCAGTAGTTCATAGAGGTTAGATGCCTTTGTAATGGTACTTCATCTGATGGGTTTTCTCGTGAGTTAGTCAAATCAGTAGAGAGGGATTCATATTATAGAGATTTGTATGAGTCAATGGTGCCAGCGAAGAGATGAGCTCCTAGCTTTTTAGAGGTTTGTAGTCATAGGTCATAGAGCAAGAGTCAGACTAGGACACAGAGTACCGAGGGTGTGGTAGGACCACCGAGGATAGTTCCATATGACAGGCCTTCCACCTCATAGAGAGGACCTCTGAGGCAAGTTCCTCCATGCTCACCACATGGCAGTAGTGGAAATGGGACACATTGACACTTTCATATTTGTAGACATTGTATTTTGATCAGAGAGCCTAGGAACTCCTTTTTATTTATGGATACATTCTAAAATTGTACTATGACATGTTATTTTAAAGGATATATATATTATTTTTGGCAGCTTCTATATGATATGCAGGTCTATTTTAGGATGATGCCTTTTTTCTATATGATTATGTTTCCTAGATGATGTATGTACATGTATTATGGATGATGGTTTCTACATTATGATGTGTTTATGTTGTCTATGATGTTATGATAACTCTATATGATGATGGATGTAATGTACTTTATGATAATGAGATGTCATGTTATATATACAATTCTATCTACATGAGATGGTTATATACATGTAATGTTTCCATTATGTACCTTATGATGATTGAATGTCTATTATCCCATGATTTTCCTAGATATGCAATGAAGATGTCTAATGTTCCTATCTATATGATGTACTATATATAGACATACGTAACTATTTACATAATGCTTATAGAATGTATGCATATGCAGATTATCTATTTTTTTTGTTGTGTCACAGGACACTATCATTATTTCAAACAAGAGAAATGTTAGCATGGATGATTTCAAAATATTAATAAGAAACAATGAAGGTTAATTGAAAAACATATAATCTTCAATATTTTTCCATATATATACTAAGCTTTGCATTTTATCATCATTGGGCGAGACATGACACAAATGGATAGTACACACCATGATATGAGATAGACCATAGTGTACAAAGTCATCCTCCTACAAAAAATAGACAGTCATAGACAAGGAGTGTCTTAACTCAAACTAAGGACAAGATTGCCCTAGTCATTTTGTCTAGACAAACAACAGACAACAAATAAATAAAAGATGGGTCATGAGACATCATTGCTCCTCTAAATCCTTGACAAAACATCCTTGAGGAAACTAGTAACATGACTCAAAATCAAAAGTTTAAAAATATAGTTGATAGACAACAATCAAATAAAAAGAGTCCCGAGACATCCTTGCTTCTCTAAATCCTTCAAGGGACATCCTTAAGAAAGCTAGTAACCAGACTTATGCACAAATTGATAGAAAGATAAGACAAAGTAAGATATAAAGTCAAAAATTGAATAAAATTATTTGCCAAAACTTGATCTTGTGGGATTGTTTGATGTTTGACATAGCTAGATGTGAGGGATGACACATACCGCATAAGACATTGAGTCTAGTTTTGACTTGGTGACTATCTGTGTAGGACATGACAAAGCCTGGTTTCAGAAAGACATGTGTCATATAAGACATTGGAGCTTGATGATGTTGATGTGACAAGCTACATGAAGCTATGACAATTTGATGATATCTGTTGACAAGAAACTCATATCCTGCTTAAGACATAATTTGATCACTCTGACAATGTGATTGATTTTGACGTGATGATAGTTTTGAGATGTTTTCCTTTTTGATACATGACTTGTTTTTATTCCTTGACTATTATGAGTGTGTGTGTTGATAGTGTATGACTTGAGATTATATACCCTAAAGGACTGACCTACATTTGCCTTGGGGCTCATTGATTTATTAGCCTTGCCTACGTTGTACATGCAAAGACCTCGTATTTTGACCAAAATTTAACTGACATAACTAACCAAAAATGTGTACTTAAGTTGATTATATGCAACATTTGTGATAGTGAATGTGATAAACCCTATTGGACTAACCTAGTGTGGTCTCGGGGGCTAATCGATTGATTAGCCTTGCCTACGTTGTACACGTAAAGACCTCGTAGTTCGACATGACCAATAACTTTGAATGTACAAAGAGTAATGATTTTATGTGTGTGATACATGAGACACCTAGACAGACAAACCTAATGCCTTGGGGGCACATCGAATGATGGCCTTTCCTATGTCCAATCGTAGAGGCAACGTAGTTTGACTATGTCCACAACTGACTCAACACGACTGATTGACTCTGTTTTGGGATTTTTGATATGTTTTGATTTTTATTTTTGTCTTTTTGAAGTTTGTTGATGTTTTTGGATTTTTTCAAGACATTTTATGATGTTTTTTAGCTTTTTTCAAGACATTTTTTGATGTTTAATGCTATGTACAAGGTCCTTATGACATAGAACAAGGATTTTCCCCCAGTCGGGAATAAGACATATAGGATGGAGTGGGGAATGTGATGGAGTGCACTTGATGTCAACCGTTCCCAACAATGGATAAGATAACGATCCATTATAAGTGAAAGTGAAAATTCTTATTGGAAGGATAGTAGACGAAGGAGCGAAGTTAACTACACATGGCGCCTGTTTGCCAGGTTTTCACCATGGTACTTATCCATAGCACCACCGAAGTGGTTTTCACTATAGGACGAATTATTTCTCTTTACTCTTTTGTTGATTTTCCAAAAAAAATTGGTGTTACAAAATGCCTGTTTGCCAAGTTTTCATCAAGGTAACCATTTTCTTATGTTTTTCCATTTTTTTGTATTTTTTTTTATTAAGATAAAGACTCTCAGTAGCTATGCATAGAACCTCTTCACATGAAGGTTGTTGATTGGTGACAAAAGTAGCTCTCCTTCAAGGGTAGATAGTTGATACACTCCTGATCCAAAATCTTTTGTGACAATATAGGGCCCTAACCAGTTAGGTTCAAACTTACCTGGCTTTTCTCATTCAACTTGATTCTTGGGATTCAAACCAAGTCACCAATGTCAAAGTGTCAATTTAGAAATTTCCTATTATAGCTACGACGAAGATGATTCTGATATCCTTGCAAATGGTCTAGTGCTTTCTATCTTCGTGCATCTAGTAATTCTAACTCTTTTAATCTGGATACACAGTATTCTTCATCGTCAATATGACCTTTCAAGGATACCCTTAGGGAAGGAATTTCAATCTCAATAGGTAAGATAGCTTCAGATCTAAATACTAGGGAGTATGGAGTGGTGCCAATGGGAGTGCGGATGCTTGTGCGATAAGCCCATAAGGCAGGATTAAGTTGTAGATGCCAGTCACGACCAACATCATTGATAGTCTTTTTTAGGATTCTAACAATGGTTTTATTAGATGCCTCATCTTGGCCATTTCCTTGTGGGTAATATGGAGTGGAAAAATGATGTTTAATATAGAATTATTCACATAGATGGCAGACTTCTTACTTTTTGAATGGATGACCATTATCTGTGATAACAGATTGGGATACACCATACTGAAAAATGATATAGTTTAGGATAAACTTGGATATTTGCGTGTCGGTGATGTAGGTCATGTGAATAGCTTCAATCCATTTGGTGAAGTATTCAATGGCAGTTATGATGAATTTATGGCCATTGGATGATGGAGGGTGTATCTTACCTATGAGGTCAAGTCCCCATTAGGCAAAGGGCCATGGTGAAGTAATCAGTAAAAGCTCTTGTGTTGGTGCTCGTATCAAGTCTCTGTGTATCTAAAACTATCGACATTTCTTTACAAAGATATATGAGTCCTTTTCCATTGTAGGCCAATAATAACCTAATCTCATAATATTATGGGCTAAAGTAGGACCAATAGAATGGGATCCACATATACCCTCATGTACCTCTCACAAGGCTATTTTTGCTTCTTCAGCATCAAGACATCTCATTAGGGTTTTATCTAGGGTACGTCTATACAGGATATCTCCGATGATGGTGTATTTAGCTGACTTACGGATAAAGATTCTATGTTGGTTGTTTGATAGGTCTAATGGTAAGGTTTGGTCATTTAGATAGTCATATACGTATTTTTACCAAGGAGAAGTAGGACTAACAATCATACACACCATCGTAGAATCGAGGAAATTCATAGGCAGGGAACAAAATTTGTTCGACCAAAAACTCGAACTTAAGCACGTTGCTCGGAATATCCAATAAGGAACCCATAGTTTCCATAGCATTTGCTGCCCTATTTTGAATATGTGGTATTTGTTGAAAGGTAATGTCATCAAAGTACTACTTGAAACTATCGGCCATGTGCTTGTAGGGGACAAGTTTCTCATCCTTAGTTTCATAATCATCATTTACTTGCCGAACTACTAGCTGAGAATCCCCATAAACATGTAGACTCTTAATTTTCCATTGGGCTACCATTCTTAGTCCTGTCACTAAGGCTTCATACTCTGCTATGTTGCTGGTCTAAGGGAAAGCAATTCTAAAAGATTTAGGAATATTATCACCTTGAAGTGTAACAAATAGTATACCTACTCTTGAACCACAATTAGTATGTGACCCATCAAAGTATAATTTCCATTTGGTTCTAGTGTCATCTTTGAAGATAAATTCATCAGGAAAATCTGCCACTAAAGGATGGTCTTCCTTCATGGATGCATCCGCTAACTAATCTACAATTACTTTTCCTTTTATAGCTTTCCTCTCTACATATTGGATGTCATATTCACTAAGTATCATAACCCATTTAGCCAATCGACCTGTTAATGCTTCTTTACAGGGGATCAATCTTTGCAACAAACATGGTTTGGCGGTTTAGCATATAGTGCCAAAAATTTTGAGTAGCAAAGACCACTGCAAGATAGGCACGTTCTATGTTACTGTAATTTAATTCATATCCCACAAAGGTACAACTGATGTATTACACTTCTCTTTCATGACCTTGATCATCATTTTATGTGAGAAGAGCTCCTAATGCTGACTAAGTTTTTGAAATGTATAGTATCAATGGTTTTCCATCTGTAGGTGGCATTAAGATAGGTGGAGTGAGTAGATAATCCTTGATTTGTTGGAAAGATTCTTGACATTTAGGTGTCCATAAAAATGGTACTCCTTTCTTGACAAAATGTTGGAATGGGTGTATTTTGTCTGCTAGTTGTACAATGAAGCACCCGATAGACTGTAATCTTCCTTATAGTGTTCTTAGTTGTCCAAAGCTGACTAGAGGAGGAATTTTTACAATAGCTTTTACCTTCTCTGGATCTACTTCAATGCCTCATCTAGAAATTATATATCCTAGAAGTTTTCCTGATTTCACTCCAAAGACACATTTCTTTGGATTTAGTCTGACGTAATTTTCTAGCCTTTGGAATATCTTGTCTAGAACCTTCAAATGATCTTCCCTTGTTACTGATTTTTCTATAATATCATTGACATAATCTTCCATGAGAGTATATACAAAGTCATGGAAAATATTCTTTATTGCACGTTGATACATAGCTCCTGCATTATTAAGCCCAAAAGGCATAACATTCCAATAGTATGTTCCCCATGGACATGTGAAAGTTGTCTTGTGTTGTTCTTCAACTACAATTTTGATTTGGTTGTACCCAAAGAAACCATCCATAAGGGATAGCATCTTGTATCCTATTGTAAGGTCCACTATCATGTCAATTTTTGGTAAGGGGAAGTCATCCTTAGGACATGCCTTGTTGATATCCCTAAAGTCTATACAAATGTGGATGGCCCCAGTTGGTTTAGTCACTGGCACAAGATTTGAAATCCAATTTGCATAGTTTATGGATCTTATGAATCCAACATCCAATAGTTTCTTAAGTTCTGTTTGGAACAATAGAGAAATATGTGGATGCATTTTCCTTAACTTATGTTTGATAGGCTTAATAACTAGCTATAATGGTAGATGATGCATTATAAGGTCTTTATCTAACCCAGACATGTCAGCATACGACCATGCAAATTTTATCTGTCTCTTTGTGAAGAATTCTTGAAACTCTTGTCATTTTGTCTCTGTCAAAGAGGTTGCCAAGTATATTACTCGAGGGTCTTCTTCAGTGTTTATGTTGAGTTCAATAGACTCCTCTACTAACATTGGTGACTTTTTCTGAGCAACAAGGAGAATATTCAAACCTCCATCCTTGGGTGCCTCAAAGAGCTTTTTTCCCTCAGATATGTCCTTTATTTTTACTATTTCTTCGTCCAAAGGCACCTTTCAGTTTTCACCTAGGGACTCATCATTTTTCTCATTCTCATTTTTTTTCTTTTTATTTTCATTTTAGCGACTAGAGGAGTAAATAGACTCCCCAAATTATGATTTTTCATCCAATTCTATGTTAAAACAAGCTTTATGATCCCCTCTTGGTATGCCTACTCGAAGTCACATGAACTCAGCTATTGCTTCGTCGTTCTTGAATATGTCTAGGATGGGTGTACCTTGTTGATCCTAATTGATAAGTTGGGGATATATGAGAGGCATGTCATCATTGGAGTTATCAAAGGTGGAAGTTGACAAGGTGAATATAGAGTGTTTGACATGGTCATAGGATTTTTGGACTAACTCCTTCTTGTTCTTTTTCCTATGGGTAGGTAAACTCTTATGTGGGACTATTGTAATGGCTAGGTCGTTAGAAGATGGTTTGTCAAGTGCCCAACATGCAGGATCAAGGGTTTCTCAATAATAGTGCTTAAGACATTCTTCTTTGGAAAAGGGCTTCTTATTACAGGGGCTAGATGAATTTGGTACAGGTTTGATCATTTGGTCAAGTTCTTGAAATAGATTATCTAGGTTCATGGTGCTGGTAGAGGAAAGGGAATCCCATTCATAGTCGCTCGAGTAAGGGGATTCATCGTAAAATGGGGGAAGTGGTTCATGAGATATCTCGATGTCTTCATAAGAATTCACTTCTTGTTGAAATGGTGATGAAGTACTAGGAAAGCCAATTCACGGCGGTTGAAACCCTAGCCCTAGGCCTTTTGGTCATGGTGAGACAATGATTGGTTCCATCCTTCCATTTTGATGTAGTCCTAACCCACTATGTCCATCATAGCCTTACTTTGCATTATCTTAAATCCTTTTCATATTGATCCTTAGCTATTTGAATAGATGGTGAGGGGTATTCATTGTCTTCCTAGTACAACCAGGAGGTAATATCACCTTGGTCCATAATTTCTTCACTTAACTCTCCCCATTTGGTCAATGTCATTGTAGGGGGAACATGAAATGTGACTACTGATTGTCTCCTATCTACCATGGGTAAACCATATGCCTTAGGTGGAACCAGCTGACTGACACAATAGGATGCCTTCATGTCATATTCTCCATGACCCTTGTCTTGGATCTTGACCTTAGGAGTGGATGATGGTGGTTTGAATGAAATGGACTTGGTAATATGTGATGGATGAACGTATAGGGATAAAGTGGATGATGAAGCTTCTTGATTAACTAGCACTTTTCATTGTGGAATTTTCCTTAGGATTGTACAATATTGAAAAGGATCTGGATCACCATCAATAGTGATCTCGGTGCCATTATATGAGAATTTCAGACACTGGTGATATGTGGAAGGTACAGATTTCATTGTTTGTATCCAAGGTCTACCTAACAATAGGTTATATGGAAGGGTGAGATCCAATACTTGGAAGTTGGTGTTCATAATTGTCGGGCCAATTCTAATAGGGAGTGTGACAAATCCTTTGGATGATCTTTCCTCATCATTGTAAGCCTTGATTACTATACTCTTAGAGGTGTCTACGCATGCTTCTGAGAATCCTAATGCCTTAACCAATTTTAGGGTACAAAGGTTCAAACCTCCTCCTTCGTCTACCAAGACTCTTCTGACTTTGGTTTGATGGACTAGGACTTCAAGATGTAATGGATCATTATGATTGGTCTTTTCTATTGAGTAATCCTATTGAGAAAATGTGGCATGATGGGAGTTGGTTAAGTATCCTACCATTTCTTTGAAATGATTGACATCCAAGTTGGTAGGGATAGCCATGCTCTATAAGGCTTTGTCAAGAATAGCTCGTTGCTTAGGTGATAAATTCAATAGTTCCAAAATGGATATTTATGTCGTGGTCTTGCTCAGTTGATCAAGTAGATTGTACTTAGACTTGGAAGACTATGTAGGTGGCTCAAAAGAAGGACCTGGAAGAGATATCTTAGTTTTGCGTGTGTTTCCAACACATTCAGGATGCTTCTTAATGGTGATGGTATGGACATTTTCATTTGTAGCTCGGAGGTGATTTATGATCGTAACTTTTCCATAGTAATACTTGGTATTTGCATATATGGCTAATGTAGTATTCTTGGTTCCCAAACTAGAGGCTTTTCCTTTTGTGTGGTCATGTAATGGATCTGTGAAGACCTTGTGATCATTTTTCTTGGTATGTTTCTACCCGTTGACCTCTATGGTTCCGACTTCAACAAATTCTTGTATGATATCCTTCAGTTGTCGACATTGTTGTAGGTTGTGTCCTTTTGTTTGATGGTATTCAAAATAGGTGTTATCATCCCACCATGAAGGTTTAAATAGTCCAGGATCATAATGTCTTAGTTCCAATGGTTTTAGGAGATCATGTTTAATCAGCTCTTTGAAAATTGTCTTGATTGGTTGCCCCAAAGGGGTAAATTCACGTTTAGGAAATCTCCTTTGTGGTCATTGTTGTTGTGAGTTTTGGACAAACTTTGCTGATTGATTTGGATTACTTGTCTTGTCTTGATTGGGGTTGTAACCTCTAAGTGTGATGACTGGTCCCACATGTATGACTTTAGCATCCACAATGTCATCATTGGTAACATTTTTGTTTCTAGACCAGAACTTTTTTTTATTGTTGGGTGCATTTTGATGTTGAACCACTAGGTTTCTACTTGGTACTTTAATTTCTCCTTTGTCAATAAGGCATTTTTCAAGGATGATTCCTTTTTTTACCAAGTCTAGGAATGAAGTGCAACAATGTACCCTTAAGTCGCCTCTTAGTTTTGGATTGATATTTTCAAGGAATATCGTGACTTTTTGTTTTTTTGATATTTCAACTGGACATCTACTAGCTAAACTTCTCCATCTCTGGAAGAAAGTGGTGAAAGTTTCACCTTCTTCTTGTGTTGTGTGACACAAGGTAGCTATGGTTATTTCATTATCTATGTTGAAGGCAAAGTGTTTGACAAACTTCTCATCTAATTCACCTTAGGATCGTATTTTTTATGGTAATTTAGAGAACCATTCCAATGTTATCCTGACAAGGGTTCATAGAAATAGTTTCATCAAGTATGTGGGGTCATATAATATGTCCATGCATGTTGTAGAGAATTATCTAATGTGTTCTAAAGGATTCCTCCTCCCATTATACTTAGGAAAATTTGGTATAATATATCTATGTGGGAAGGGTGTCATGTATAGGGCTTTATCAAAAGGACATGGACATAAATCTTGCACTGAGATAGTTCATTTGCCTGACATAGACATGTTGTCCATCTATTGTTGAAGCATTTGCATTTGATTATGGAGAACATCTACTTGTGTCAAGGACATGTTGTTCACATTGTTAGGATCAATTTAGGTGTTCTAAAATGCTATGTTCTGCGATGGATTGTGATTTGGTGAGGGAATATATCTTGTTTGAATGTTTTGATTTGGTGTAGGAATATTTCCCATCTGAATGTTTTGATTTGGTATAGGAATATTCATGCCAACTTTGGATCTCTTACCAGTAGTGTTTATGCCAAAGGGGTTTGATGAAGTTTCTCCCACAGTAAATTGTAAACCTTGTGTTACGTTGAAATGGATTGTGCTTACAATTGATGATGTTTGAGTAGGTATGCCAGTTGGTATCGCTTTGGTAATTTGAGGAATAGAAACACTTGACGTTATGGTTTGCGTTGGTTGAGTAGAGGGTGTTTTCAAAGTATGAATATCAAATGTTGGTGGTAGTGTGGCACCTTCTACTAGCAACTTTGCTAGATATTGTTGGGGATCATTTGCCAAACACTCATCCATAAAGGATGCAAACTCAAGATCTTGTATGGTGGTGTCTATGTCTTCAACATAAATTTGTCCATGTTTGTCTCTAGTGATGTGTTTTTCAAGAAAAGTTTTGTGTGGTCTTTATTTTCCTGATGGTTGATTTTTGAAAGGATTGAGAAATTCATTAGGGTCTGACATTTCTTTTTGTTTGGTTTTAGACCTTCTTTCAACCATAAAAATTTTCTCAAAATGGGGTAATGCAAACTATGTCTAAAAATCGGTATGTCCTATTTCTATGTTTTTTGGATTTTTTGAATATAAAGGATGTTGCTAAAGATTTCTAAAATGATGTATACTAAGATGACATATGCTAGGATGCAAAATATGCAAAGTTTCAAGTAGACTATGATGGTAAATGATTCTAATATGGGTAAACCTGTTGATGGTTAAAATGACACAAACAACATTAAAACAGAATATTTCTACTCTATTTCTCCTGAAAAAGAAAGACTACATGTAGTGGCCTAACTCCCAAGGTCCTGGTAGTTGGTTCTCAACTGTCTGATGTCACTCAATTGGTTCATGCAACTGTAATATTCAAGGGGCCTGTGCTGGTCACAAAGGATTCAAGCTATGACTCTCTTTGTCAAAATAGTTCCTGTAAATCAATGGGTTTAAAATAAAAGAAAAAAGATAGATCCAGGGGGTAAATCAGTAAGTATGAATTAAATTTATCTAATATCCAGACATATACTTTTAACAATGAATGTTTTCTTAACTGATCACAAAACTATAGCATGACACAACCCACAATATAACTGTACCATCGTATACATCTTAGGTGCTTAATTCAATTCCTTTATTCACCTATCACAAGTATTTCCAAGATTTTAAAACAACACACATTCATTCATCATTAAAACTATAGATCAACAGACTTCAATAACTTTAATTCAATGATAATTTTAACAAGATAATCTTTAAACCTGGTTTCTTCTAATGACTTTCATCACATAAGAAACTATCATGCTTCAGCACAATCACTAGCATTCAAGTGGATTATAACTCATTATCCTTATCAAACAACACAATTCAATGCAAACTCCATGTTTCATAAACCTACAATTCTATTAACTGTAAACAAGATCTGGTACAATGTATCTCTGCAAAAACACTCTATAAAAATTCTGTCTCCTAGCACTAGGTAAGCCAATCCAATTCCCAATTAGCTGACCCTTATAATGTAATACCCATCTGGTATTTATAGAATACAAAAGGAAGTTCGAACTTTACTTCTATCTTAGGCTTTTCACCTTTTTAGGAACAATCAACTTTCTTGGCAACTCAGATCAACTTTGACCTTGAGTTCTTACATTATACATTCAGTTTGATCTAACAATAGAAGATAGAAATAGAAGAAAAGAAGATCATGCATCCTTAAGACTGTCGGTGCCGCATGCATGCAACATGCAACGAAGAAGATCATCATGCGTCATGCATGGAAGAAGAATATCATGCATGCATGATTTTATGCATGTGAAGCTAGATCCGCTATGAACTCATCATAACTGGTGAAGACTTGTTGTAGCATATCTAGATATGGCCCATCAATCTAGTCATCTTCAAATTTGATGCGATCCAACTCAACTGCAGCAAATTCTTTCATGTTTTTTACCTTGACCAACTCTCTCCCTGCAGCTTTTATTTCTTGATTGACTTCTACAAGCCGATCTATCACTAAGTCTTCTCCATCATCTTTCTTATGCATGAGTCCTTGGAATCTTTCATTCCATTTCTCTCTAACCTGACTTAACGGCATGCCATCTTTAGTCATTACATTCACTTCTACTATTATAGCCATAACCGCTTCCAACTCCTCCAACTACTCAGTTAAATTATTAACTGCTTCCTAAATTTCATCCTTATGCTTACTCAAAAAGCCAGTCCTAAACTTAAGGATACGAGAAGTTTTTTCTAAAAAATCTTTATTATCATCTTCGAGTATAGATTCTTCTAGAAGAGTAGTTAGAGGCAATGTATTTATCTTCTCTAACTTTTCACTATACTCTTTGTACTCTTCTTCTAACTTCTCAGATGCCTCAATATATTGATGCATCTCTTTTATTACTCCTTCCACCTCCTTATAAGTTTCAAATCCTTTTTCCAAAACCTCACCTACCTCCTGGTTCACTTTGTCTATCCATTTGTTAACCATCTTAACCTTACCTCTAACCTGCACCAAATCATCAACCTCCTTTTTGCTTAGCCAAATAGGTGTCTCAATTACTGCAACCTGTTGTGACCTTGGAGAGGAGACACTCTTCAAGAATGAATGTAACTGATCCAATTGAGCCTTAACCTCATCTTTCTTTTGTTTGTCCTTAATCATCCTTGATTTTATCGTTGAAGCCACCACATCAATCAAATTCATTTGTTGATTTCTAGTAGGTCTTCCCAAGTTAACCATACTCAATTGATAGTCTGTGAGCTGCATATCCCCTACCTCCTTTTCAATCATAGGAACGCCACATTTAGCAACTATCTCCCCTTTATCTGTGAGTCTAGTAGAATGCAAAATTTATCCCTCTTCTTAGGCCTTTCCTGTTCCATCTCCTTCATCATATCCTCCCAATTAAGAGATTGAGTAGGTTTTCTAGCTCTCTTCTGCAAATCTCATTTCAACCATGTAGGAGCACTAGGAGTCATCATTATGGAAGAGGAAGTAGCAATGGTAGAGGATGGCTGAATATCTACCTCAGGTTGAGAATCAACCTTTGCCTTTTATTGTTGCGCCTGCAGCACATGCATCTACACCAACTTCTCAACCTCTTCTCTATCTCTTTGTTCCTTCTCTACCTTTTCTTTCTCTAAGGCTTCTCTTTCCAACCGTTCTGCCTTTAAACCTTTAAGTCTTCCAGCTTCGGCCTCTTCTTCTTTTTGCTTCCTTTTAGTTTCCTCCTTTTCTATCCTTTCCATTTCCAAGGCTATGATTTTCTCTGCCTTTTCCCTTTCTTTCTCAGCTCGCTCTTTCTTTCCTAGCTCTTTAGCCTTTTTTTCTTTTCTTAGAGCTTCAGCTTCTTATTCTTTCTATCGAGCCTCCTCTGCAAGCTTCAATCTAGCAACCAGGGCTTCCTTTTCTCTTCAGTTCCTTGCTTTCTCCTCCTCGAGATCATGGATCTTCTGTATCAGTTCTAGCTTGTCATTTTCTGCCATGACCTTGATCTCATGCTCTCATTGCCTCATTTGCTCCTCCATTGTATTAGTTGTTGTCCTTATTTCAACTTCTTTTACCTTTGATTGGTGCTATTGAAGTAGAGCATCAACTTGCAACTTTTCCTCCATTTCCTTTTGTTTCTCCACAGCAACCCTTGCATCAGATTCTCTGGTAGCATCTTCAAACTGTTTCCATTGTTCTTCCTTTGTAAGAATATGCTCAACAGTATAATCTAGAGGTATATTTTCTTGCAAGTTCTTCTCTGACAAAGTTTCATCCGAGTCTGTCTCAATCTCCACCACTTCTTTTCCTTTAGTAGCTTCAACCATGGCATAAAGTGCTCCTTGAAATTCTTTAATTTTCTTTCTTGTGAGTGGGGCTTGTGCAAACGACTCACCCAATGTGAGTGTGGGAACAACAGATTCAATTGGAACATCTCCCTCGGCTGTCTCTTCTTCTTCTTCAACTACCTCCAACTCTGTTTCTTCAACATTGGGAGGAAAGAATTATAATGGTTCCTTGGAATATTCCTTTCTTTTAATCCTCTTATACCCTTTACCTTTCTTGAGGATTGGTCCCTAAGGAGCTTGAGTTCTCATCATCAACCATTGCACACTTCTATCCAGGAGTGTTCTTCCCAATTTCTTAATATCAATAATTTCTTCCTCATTCCCGTCTATTGGATCTAATTTTTTGGTGCCAATCTTCAAAGCTTCATATGAGGGATCTAATACAATTCCATCATCTACCAAAGTGTCAGGAATATTATCTTTAATACCCAACTCTACCATAAGTGAGACTGGTAACCTCTCATAATTCTTCTTCCTTAAGTCATATTCATCCTGCCTATCACACCAAAAATCCTCCAACAAATTAAAATGTCTAGTAAACACTGAAGGTAATAAAGCATACATCTTCTTCTTTGGATCAAAATAATTACGAGCTGTATACAATCCCAATTTTAATTGTATCAACTCATTACAAACCACCTTAGCTGCCTTCAAGTGTTGACAACCATATTCCCCCAGTGTCATAGGAAACTTATGGAATCTTGTCTTGTGCTTCATCCCAAATCTAGCATTAACTCCAATGGCTTGATATACAAATTCCATAAGCACTATTCTATTACTGCATCATCTTGAAAGTAAATGGGGATGACCTTCAAACCCAAACAATCTGAAGTATGTAAATTTGGGGTATTGGATGTACCAACTTCCCCATTCAAAAATGAATGCCATAGCTTCTTGGCTTAACCTGTATCCTGCATCTCCACTCAACTGGTTGATAGCCACATATAAAAAGGCATCATTGACTCTCTTGAAGTGAGTCTCAGCAACCTGAAGGGATAATTGATCGTAGTGTTCCCACACCTTCCTCTTTCCATCCAAAACTCCCATTATACCTACTCTGTTTAATCCTGGGAAAATCCCCATTCTTGCCGCAGCATAGACCACATATGAAGTCATGAAGAAAGACTTGGTTTTTCTAACCCTTGTGAGTTGATCATGTATGGCATCAGAAACAATCATTGAGCAATCAAATTGATAATCCCCCTGAAAGATCACTTGAATAAAATGAAACATCCATTCCTTGAAATGGAAGGCATCCCTCTTCCCAAACACTCTGGACAGCATCAATATCAAATCAGATATCTCCTTCTTGAAGTCTGCCCTCTTTGGCTGGTCTGCCAGTTTGCTTAAAGACTTCTTCTCGGTGCTTAACCATCTTTTGTTTAAATGAGACTTATTGGAGTCTTTATGCTTACTGTATTTCTCCAATGCCTCAGCCTCAGTTAACTGCACTAAATTCTTGGGATCAGGAACATTGATATACTTTGGAACATCTGCGGAGTAAGATCTATAATCACATTATTCTGTGAATCCATGCATAATCTTGTAGCTAGATTATAAGTACTGGCCACTGTACATATCAACTCCGGACACTGAACTGACAAAGGAAACACAGTGATATGTGCAAGACCAGAGTCAACAATCCTTTGAGTTCTCCCTATCAAGTTTTCCCTTTCTGCAAAGGTCTCTTCATGTAATTCTTCAAAACTATACTGGCCCAGATTAGTATCTGTGATATCTGACCAGTCTGATTCCACCTTGCTCACCTTCACCACCGGATTCCTATGATCATACCTTAATGTATAAGGTAACTATTCTGGTTTCACCTTCTTGATTTTCGGTGCTATCTTTGACGTTCCAGCCGGTTGATTCCTTCGAGCAGCCTCTCCTGACGTTCCTGACATCTCTCAAATCTCCTGCAAGCAAACCTCTAATTAGACCTTCAAATAAATCATTACAAAACATGTTTTAAAAACATACCTATTACATATACATCAGAGTCGGAACCAGACAGAAGCTCAAAACAAGCGCTTTTACAAAACTGGCGGACTCGGAGCAAAAACCGATATAGGAACTTCACCTAGTAACAAACGGGCTCAGAGTCGGAGTCGGGGAAGTTATCGAACCGGGATCGGAATGAAAAAGGGATTTGGTTTTTCTTCAACTCTCTTCTTTTCATATTCTATTTCCATTCCGCCTCCGCCTCCGCCTCCGATTTAGTTATCATTACTTCGACAAAAGACTCCCCACTATATGCGGAGCCAGACACGGGATGAAAACGGAACTGATAACCTTTACAAACAAAATTCTTAAGTTCAAGATCAGTTCCGATCCCGCCTCCGCTAATTATCACATACTTCAAGAAAACCTTTTAGAACTCGGAATCGAAAATGAGATAACCAATGGAATTGATAACTTTGGTAAAAACAAAACTCTTATGCCCATACCCATTCTAATCCCGCCTCCGCCTATGCTAATCATGACATCATCAAATTTATTCATTTTCATCATAACTTCATGATTAAACCTAGGTCGCCATAAAATGGCAAAGGAGCTTAAAAACTCTACCCTCATATGACCGTGGGGAACAATTGTATTTTAGAGCCCTTTATTTAAATCTTATTTAAAGTAATTGCAGAGACCGACGAAACCCTAATCTAACAAACTTAATAAAACTAGGGCACGGGTTTAAAACCCTGCCATTCTACCAAATGACAAAACCCTAAATTAAACAATAAATCTAATCTACCTTAACTCACTGTAAAATCTCTAAACCTCACTGTAAATTCTTAATCTAACTCATGCCATAATAAAAACCTTTAATCTAATCTAATCTACTGCAAATCGAAAACGACACGACGCCATCACGATTAAGACGTGAAAGCGACAATGCCCAAAAATAGAAAGAAACGACACGATAAAACAAGACAACAAAGATTAAAGCAAAACAAAACAAGCCAAAACAAGAACCTGCTCATTCAATCACATCGATGATCATAAAATTGCTTTAAAACACAATGATTGAACACGCGAGCAGATACAAAGCAAAACACAACAAGGAAATAAACAACGAACAACAAAGATAAAAGACCTACCTCAAATGCAAACAAAGCCACACTAACTTTCTGAATCGATTCACACACAATATCCCTTCTCTATCTCGATCAATTTGCTCAAACAAACTCTGCTATTGCTCTTCGCGCTCTCAGACTTGTGATAATAACAATAATGATCGGCTTTAACCCTTAATAAAGAAAAATATGTGAATTTCTACCTACATCGGCAACCACCATTAATGCATTAAAACGCAGTAAAGGCGGAGTCGGAACTGTAAGAGAACAAACACTAGTCTGCAGTGCAACTTCAGTCAAAAAGTCAACGACAAAAATTGGCGGGGACGGAACTAAAATGGAAATAGGATCTTAAACTCATAAAATTTCCAAACCTTATCCCCATTCCACTCCGCGTCCGACAACTAAAAACAAAACAAAAACAAAAAGTTAAGTAAAAGACCAACCTAATAAAACAAAACACAAAAACCGAGACAAACAAACATTAAAAGGGAGCGGAGGCGGGATCGGAATTGAATTTGATTTTGCAAATTTTGATAACAACCATCCCAATTCCCACTCCGGCTCCGCTTCCGCCAAAGACCAAAAACAAAGGCAAAGAAAAGACTGTCGGGATAGAACCAAAAACAAGCCTCAAAAGAACTTTCAGAACCCAATTCATCTCTGGTTCCGATTTCGACAAAGAAACCAAAGAAAAACAAAGTATTGGCAAAACTAGACTCCAAACTTTGTTTCAAAAACAACTAAGTACAAAAAACACAAAGGGGGACCCATTTTGACCAAGGCAAATGATGGGGTGGTTATGCAAAGCATAACAAATGGTGACTCGGCTGGGAAAATGGTTTACCTATTTTCAAAATACCCAAAGAAAATTTTAGTCACCCAAAAACTACTTGGCTTATAAACACCTTACCTTGAATGAGATCAAATATTTGTAGGGTAATCTTGAGTTTGAATCTTAGATGTTATGTGCTCATGAGTTATTTTTGAATCTGAGTGTGTGCCTATATTGTGCATCATTCTTTGTAGATACTTTCTCTGCTTGTAAACAACTATACCTAAGTTTCAAGCTACATAAGTTGAGTCCTTTAACTATCGTGTAGTAAAATCCTGGGTATTGCTCCACTGCTAGAAAGGCATCCATAGCCCTGACGGAGATACCTCTAGTCCTCTCAATGCATTGCTCTATTGCTAGACAGGCATCCATAGCCCCGATAGAGATACTTGGTTACCCACTTGATATTGAGCTTGCTTTTCTTTCTTTCTTTCTCTTTCTTCTTTTTTTTTTATGGATGGAAATTCTTTTATGCATCTCTCAATACTCAGATTCAATGAATCTAAAATGTGGGTTGAGTAATACAATGGATTTCATGATAGTTTTGGAATCTGATTTTTCACTTGAAACATAGATAGAGTCATTCTAAAACAAATAGGTAATTACTCATGCAGATGTTTTGTTTTTTTTTTTCTAATTTGGTGACAGATCTTTGATCACAATTCATGAGATATTCACATTTACATCTTTTGTCCTTAATAACTTTTCCAACCCAAACTAGAATGATCATAAACATAAGTTTTAGAATGAAAATCCTTTTCAATAATTATAATGAGAATACCTAAACCAATTTCTCTCCTAGTATCAATAATATACTTTGAATAACAACCCCCTAACTTGAGATGAGTAAAACAAGAATCCCCAATGAAACAAGACAAAACAAAACCAAACAAACAAAAACAAAGAAAGAAAACAAAACAAAACAAACAAAACAAGCAAAAACAAAAACAAAAACCTAAAAACTAAACTTATTTACATATGATACAATATAGTACATTGCTTTTCAAAAACACCAGACTTTCTATGCACCAAAATAGTGCTTGAGAAACTGACCATTAACTGGTAATGGAACAGGCTCTCCTGTTAGGGTACTCAAATGAAATGCATTCTCCCCTAAGATTTCAGCTATTTGTTAGGGACCTAACCAAAGTCTATCGAATTTCTAATGGTCTCCCTTCCTTTCTCTAGCCTTATCCCATAATAGCACAAGGTCTGATATTCTAAAAGCTTTTACTTTGGCTCTTTTGTCAAACCAGCGCTTGACAACAGCCTGATGTTTAGAGAATTGCTGCAGAGCAGCATCTCTTTGTTCTTCCATGTTCAATAAGTTAAGAAGTCTTACCTCAATCCTATCATCCCTATTATAAAACTCCTGCATAAATTTCAGAACAGGTATTTGTAAATGTATGGGGAAGATTGGATCCTGGCCATAAACTAGCTTAAAGGGTGAATTACCTAGGGCTGCTTTAATTCTGGTTCGATCTGCCCATAAGGCAAATCTCAACTGGGTATGCCATTCCCTAGGGTTACTTTCTAGCAGCTTTTTTATTACTTCCAATAGATTCTTATTTGTGGACTCAGCCACTCCATTCCCCTGAGGGTAATAATTGGAAGAATATTTTAATACAATCTTATGCTCATAAGCCCATGAAATAAATTCAGCAGAGGAAAAAGCAAGGCCATTATCACATACCAGAGTGAATGGAACTCCAAACCCGGTTGTGATGTTCTCTGTCAGAAACTTAATAACCACCTCCATGGTGCTATTTTTGCAAGGCAAAGCCTTCATCCAACGCGTGCAATAATCCATCATAGTTAAGATGAATCTGTGACCTGCAGAAGAATTTGGATTAATCACCCCTACAAAATCGAGTGCCCATTGGGAAAATGGCCTTACCTCATAAACCGGTTGTAGAGGCATCACAGGATTTCTTCCTCTTGATATAAAAGTTTGACATACATGACAAGTCCTGCAATATTGATGCGCATCCCTAAACACATAAGGCCAATAGTAACCTAACCTTAAAATCTAATGAGCCAATGCATCAACAGATCCATGTCCTGTTCCATGCCTACCGAAATTCACTTATAACATGTTTAGCTTCTTGCTGATCCAGACAATGCAAGTAGATTCCTTGGAAATTCTTCCTATAGATTGATCCTCTTTTAAGCATATAATGGGAACTTTTCATCCTTAGTGCTCTTCTTTGAGTTACATTCATCCCTTCTGGACACTTGTTGTTGAGGAGAAAAAAAACTAAGTCTGTATACCAAGGATCTTTTGTGAATGACTGAACAGTGTATTGTTGACAAGTTATACTTATGTCCACTTCAGCCACTGCGTTTGACAAACCTTGACCTCTTACAAGCTTCATTGGGTGAATCTCCAAGTCAAATTCTTGTAAAATGGCCATCCATTTCCCTCTTCTTTCTCCTAGCTCATCTCCTAGCTCACTTTGCATCAAGAGGGACTTTACAGCTGGATCTGGGACTATAGCCATCACTTGACTTCAGATTATGTAGTGTTTGAATTTTTTCACTGCTCGCACCAATGCAAAATCCTATTTTTCTATTGATGAATATATTGCCTCTGCATTCTTAAAGGGAGAGCTCATAAAAGCAATAGGCCTCTCTTCATTCTCTTCCCTTCTCTGTGTCAAGATAGTTGCACATGAATGTTCAGAAGCAAAAGAATAGATGTAAAAGGGTTTTAGATAATCTGGGCTTGTTAAAATAGGTGCCTCAGATATAGCTTGTTTAATCTGTATGAAAGCAGATTTAGCCTCTTCACTCCATTCAATCTTCGCATCCTTCTTCATCATTTCATTAAGTGGTTTAACAATTTCTGTAAACCCTGTTATAAACTTCCTGACAAAATTAACCCTTCCAAAGAAATATCTCATCTCCTTCTTACTTCCTGGCCTTGTCAAATTCAAAATGGCTTCTACTCTATCAGGATCTATGGAAATTCCCTCCTCTGATATAATGTGACCCAAAAGCTTCCCTTCAGAAACTCCAAATACACATTTCTTTGGATTGAGAGAAACACCATAACTAGTACATTTCTTCAGTACTTTCTCTAAATCAGTAGCATGATCTTCTCTACTCTTAGAGAAGATGGTCAGATCATCAACATAGATGATTATACACTTTCCTATTAGATCTTTAAATGCTACATCCATCGCTCTTTGAAAAGTAGCACTAGCATTAATCAGACCGAATGGCATCCTCTTGTAGGAAAATGTGCCCCACTTTGTAGTGAAAGCAGTCTTCGTCCTATCCTCATGACTTACCAGTACTTGATTATATCCGGAATATCCATCCAAGAAAGACATCATTTGAGATCCATTAACCTTTTGCAATACTTCATCAAGAGAAGGTAATGGATAATTGTCCTTCTCAGAGGCTTTGTTTAAATTTCTGAAATCCACACATAACCTGATTTCCCCATTCTTCTTCCTCACAGGAACTAGATTAGCCACCCAGGTAGAGTGTCTAACTGGAAAAATTATTCTTGCAGCCAAAAGCTTTTGTGCTTCTCTTTGGATCAAAGGCTTTATTAATGCATTGACTAGGCATTGCTTTTGGCGAAACGGCTTGGCTTCTGGCTTAAGAGGAATCATATGTGTGATGACAGATGTATCAAAAGTCTTCAAATCATCATAGCTCCAAGCAATTGCTTCAATATTTTGCTTTAAAACTTTGATTATCTCATCCTTTACTTCCTAAGGACAAGTCTTTCCTATAAGAACATTCCTTTCTACCCCTGAGTGAGTCAAATTAAGGGATTCATACTTGCCTCCCTCACTCTTTGTAGGCATTTTCTGATAAGCTCGTGGATCCGAATCAAATATCCTCTCCAATGCTATCATCCCTTTTGGAATATTATTACTCTTTAAATCCATTATCCCTTCTGGATTGTCACTTTCTGTATTGTCATTTCCCAGATTCCAATCTCCTTGATCCTTGTCAACATCATCAATTATCTGTCCTTGAAATACATCAGAACTCTCCAAAAAGGCTAAAATATGTTGGTCATTATTAAACACCTGGAAGTGTCTAAAATTGTCAGGAATTACAGGAACTAAAATCAATTCCATAGAAAACCTTTTCAGATCTGAATCCTGCATGGGCTCTAACATACTTGTTGCAATGGCAAGAGCATCTGCTATTTGATTTGCTTCCCTTGGAATAAGAGTAATCCCAAAGGCATCAAAATCTTCTATTAAATTCCAGACCCTATTCCTATAAGCATCCAATCTTTTATTATGGCAAGTGTATTGACTACGTACCTATTTCAAAATTACCTCAAAGTCTCCCATCACTATAAGAGCAGTTACCTTCTTCTTATGAGAAAACATAAGTCCTCTTGCAAGTGCCTCATATTCAGTCACATTGTTAGTGCAACCAAATTGCAATCTGTAAGAAGCAAAATAAGTTTTCCCTTTCGGGTTAGTTAATTCAATTCCAGCTCCACTTCCTGCTTTAGATTTAGAACCATCAAATTTAAGAGTCCATAACTAGTCTTTAACTGGGAGCTCTTTCTTTTTAGAAACTACAGGGATTTTGTCACTTGTGACATGTGGTGGCTTGGACTTTTGCTGTTTATCAGAATTCGTGTTGAGAAGCAGCTCAATTAACGATTTTCCTAGTTCCTTAATTTGTTCAACAACTACCTCTGGAGCAATTTCTTGGGCTGAGTCGGGACCTAACTCATCTTCTATTAACTCCTTTGGTATTGGAAAAGCATTTGGAATAGGGGTATTAAAATTAAATTGAGATACTTCCACTTCTTTTTGATCTGAAAACCCTAAGACCTGAGTCTGTTCTACTGGTAAAGGAACCTCTTCTTGAGAAAGACTAATCTGTGTAAGAATAGTTGCATCCTTAGCTTGGAAAGAGAACTCATTGATGGGAGTCTCAGTTACCTCTTGAGATTCTTGCTTGGGAAAATCTATATGCCTTAGAATATCTATGCATGACTGACATGTCAACTCTGAATGGTTATGATAGTGTATTCTACACCAATTAGGAAGCAATAGATTACTCAAATCAGTTTATGTTCCTAAAACCAGCCTATCTTGTTGCAATTTCCTTATTAGAACTTGCTGGTTGATGTGAATCATCAAATCAGTGTGGTCTAAGGATAATGTATCCTCAGAACTAACTACAGAGAAAGTAAGAACTTCCTCTTGCTTGTAAACACCCATCTCAGTTTTAAAGAATGCTACTTCATTTGGAGTATCATACTCTGTAATCATGTGTTTGAGCCTAGGTTCACTTTCAATTCTTATCTGAGTGGCAACACCTTTCCAAGGTAACCACATGTGCTAGAAGTCCAGGGACAGATATCCACCTATGCTTTTCATTAGCTCTTGACTAAAAAGTATCCCATATGTTTCTGGGATGACAGCAACTTGAATATCTATATAGGTTTGGATCCTTGGGTCTAATCCAACCTGCACATACATGTTCTTCAACTCACCTACAACATTAACTTCAGTTTTATGCAATTGAATCACCTTTTTATTGGTTGGAATAGGACTCAATCCTAACTTTTTACAAATCGAAAAAGGCATGAAATTTCCTGATGCTCCAGAATCTAATAAGCAATTGTGTAGATTCTTTCTGAAGATCCTCAAACTTAACAAGAAAGGTGGGGTACTGGTCTTACCTTTATACATAGCAGCATTTGTCTCCTTTGTGGGAGTCACTTTACCTTTCCCTTTCAAGCGATCTATTTCTTCCAAAGCTTTTAATACCACTTCCCTTTGAGTTGGGCACCACTTCATGATATCAAAGAAAGACAGTGATGTCTTCTACATTTGCAATTCTGCAACAAAATTAAACTCTAAATCATTCCTAAATTGATATTTAGGAAAAGAAGGCTAATTACCTCTAATCTGAGTATCAGAAGGTCCCTTTGGTGGGGGTGGTTGTTATCTGCATTCTGATTTGGTGGAACCATGTTGTTAGGGGGTGCAGATGTAGTAAATGGTCATTTATTCTAGTTCCTCAGAAAGTGACCACCCTTAGATTGGAAGGGTTGAGCATCATAGACATCTTCTTCTGGCTCATTATCCCCTTGTATAGGGAATTGATACTTTTCTTCAATGGTTTCATAAGTCATGGCAGTGTTGGTCGGCCCATTGCCTTGATTAGAATTTCCTGCTTGAGGATGGGCATCAGCCTATGCAATTTTCACCATCTTCTCTATTTCTGGGCAATTGACCTCAGAATGGGCTGCTGTATCATGCAACCTACACCAATTTGTCATAAAATTTAAATCAGCATCATTAATAGTATTTGATCTCTCTTCACCTGCTTGATAATTATGGGAAACTCCTCCATTGTTAGGTCCAGTGTTCCACTGCCTATTGTTGTTGTTGTTATTAAATCTCTGATTGTATCCTTAGTTTTGATTTTGATAATTCTGGTTCAAGGAGTTTTGATTCTGGAAGTTCCTATTGGTGTTCTGATTAGAGTAATTGCCCTGATAGTTGTAACCTCTCTAATTGTTGTAATTCTGGTTTTGATTATTGGGAGGGTTTTGTCTGAGTTGTTCCATGTCATTTGACATCTGAGAGAGAGTCTTTTTGAGAGTCTCTACTTCACTTGTAAGTTGAATAGTTTGATCATTCTGCACATTTTGAACTATGGCTGGGGAATGGACATGGGTTGGTCCTCCCCCTTGTTGCGGTTGATTTTGAGGTTGATGTTGAGGTTGCTGTTGTGGGGACTGATGTGGGGAATCATGCATGCTATGGCCAAAGAAGGGCATAGTTGGTGGAGCTTGCAACTCAGATACAAGTCCATAATGGGAATAAGACGTCCCTGGGATAGTGTTGTATAACGGTGGATTAGGCATCTAAAAATTCATTGGAGAAAAAGACACTCCCAACCCTCCAGGTTGTAGATTTGTCTACTGTTGCAATTTGATAGCCAAATGATAAATCTTAGATAGTGAGTCAATCTCATTAGTTTGATAAGTTCTTTGTAAGAACAGACCAATCAAAGGATCAACAGCTCTCAGATATGCCTGTATGGCCATGGCTTCCGGCACTAGGTAAGGCTCTTGTAGCCTATGATACACTCTATGGAACCTAGTGTTAAACAAGGGCAATGGTTCATGATGCCCCTTTCTAATAGTGGCAAATTGGTGATATAGTATTGCAAGGTCTACATAAACCCTGAACTGATTAATAAAAGCATTTTCTAAATCATTCCAACCCAGAATGGATCCTTGGGGCAGATTTAGATACCAATTATATGCCATATCCCCTAAACAGTAAGGAAATAGTCTACATACCACATCTTGATGAGCAACTTGAGCTCACGTGTAGGCATCTTTGAATGATTGTATATGTTCCTTTGCACTTCTTGATTCTCCATGCATGTATTTTGGACAGAACTTCTCTTGGTTCTTTGGTAAATCATGGAATCCACCTGGAATAGTCCCTAACGGGGAGGGATTACCCACAAAATAAGCCATTGGTGGGGTTGGTTGGGAAGGTGGTGGTGATAAGGGCCGAATTGGTGGTGACAAAGGCCTACTTGGTGGTGGTGTGGATGGAATTGGTGGAAATCCTGGTGGAGTAAGCAGTGGTGGTAATGTAGGTATTTCTACCCTACGAGCATGAGGTCTTGATCTAACCGGGGTTTGAAGTTCTTTGAATAGTTCATGATTAGTAGAGGATCTGAGAACCCTCTTGTATCCCTCTGGTGAAACAGATCTTCCATGATCCAACTTGTCCTTTCAGCCCTCCTTCTAGTGCCAATTTTTGTTGATGGTTAAAATGACACAAACAACATTCAAACAGAATGTTTCTACTCTATTTCTCCTGAAAAAGAAAGACTACATGTAGTGGCCTAACTCCCAAGGTCCTGGTAGTTGGTTCTCAACTGTCTGATGTCACTCAATTGGTTCATGCAACTGTAATATTCAAGGGGCCTGTGCTAGTAACAAAGCATTCAAACTATGACTCTCTTTGTCAAAATAATTCCTGTAAATCAATGGGTTTAAAATAAAAGAAAAAAGATAGATCCAAGGGGTAAATCAGTAAGTATGAATTAAATTTATCTAATATCTAGACATATACTTTTAACAATGAATGTTTTCTTAACCGATCAAAAAAACCATAGCATGACACAACCCACAGTATAACTGTACCATCGTATACATCTTAGGTGCTTAATTCAATTCCTCTATTCGCCTATCACAAGTATTTCTAAGATTTTAAAACAACACACATTCATTCATCATTAAACTATAGATCAACAGACTTCAATAACTTTAATTCAATGATAATTTTAACAAGATAATCTTTAAACCTGGTTTCTTCTAATGACTTTCATCACATAAGAAACTATCATGCTTCAGCACAATCACTAGCATTCAAGTGGATTATAACTCATTATCCTTATCAAACAACACAATTCAATGCAAACTCCATGTTTCGTAAACCTGCAATTCTATTAACTGTAAACAAGATCTAGTACAATGTATCTCTGCAAAAACACTCTATAAAAATTCTATCTCCTAGCACTAGGTAAGCCAATCCAATTCTCAATTAGCCGACCCTTATAATGTAATACCCATCTGGTATTTATAGAATACAAAAGGAAGTTCAAACTTTACTTCTATCTTAGGCTTTCCACCTTTTTAGGAACAATCAACTTTCTTGGCAACTCAGATCAACTTTGACCTTGAGTTCTTACATTATACATTCAGTTTGATCTAACAATAGAAGATAGAAATAGAAGAAAAGAAGATCATGTGTCCTTAAGATTGTCAGTGCTGCATGCATGCAACATGCAAGGAAGAAGATCATCATGCGTCATGCATGGAAGAAGAATATCATGCATGCATGATTTTATGCATGTGAAGCTGGATCTGCTATGAACTCATCATAACTAGTGAAGACTTGTTGTAGCATATCCATATCTGGCCCATCAATCCAGTCATCTTCAAATTTGATGCGATCCAACTCAACTGCAACAAATTCTTTCATGCTTTTTACCTTGACCAACTCTCTCCCTGCAGCTTTTATTTCTTCCTTGACTTCTACAAGCCGATCTATCACTAAGTCTTCTCCATCATCTTTCTTATGCATGAGTCGTTGGAATCTTTCATTCCATTTCTCTCTAACCTGACTTAACGGCATGTCATCTTTAGTCATTACATTCACTTCTACTATTATAGCCATAACCGCTTCCAACTCCTCCAACTGCTCAGTTAAATTATTAACTGCTTCCTGAATTTCATCCTTATGCTTGCTCAAAAAGCCAGTCCTAAACTTAAGGATACGAGAAGTCTTTTCTAAAAAATCTTTATTATCATCTTCGAGTATAGATTCTTCTAGAAGAGTAGTTAGAGGCAATGTATTTATCTTCTCTAACTTTTCACTATACTCTTTGTACTCTTCTTCTAACTTCTCAGATGCCTCAATATATTGATGCATCTCTTTTATTACTCCTTCCGCCCCCTTATAAGTTTCAAATCCTTTTTCCAAAACCTCACCTACCTCCCAATTCACTTTTTCTATCCATTTGTCAACCATCTCCGCCTTACCTCTAGACTACACCAAATCATCAACCTCCTTTTTGCTTAGCAAAATAGGAGTCTCAATTGCTGCAACCTGTTGTGACCTTGGAGAGGAGACACTCTTCAAGAATGAATGTAACTGATCCAATTGAGCCTTAAGCTCATGTTTCTTTTGTTTGTCCTTAATCATCCTTGATTTTTTCGTTGAAGCCACCACATCAATCAGATTCATTTTTTGATTTCTAGTGGGTCTTCAAAAGTTAAACGTACTCAATTGATAGTCTGTGAGCTGCATATCCCCTACCTCCTTTTCAATCATAGGCATGGCACATTCAGCAACTATCTCCCCTTTATTTGTGAGTCTAGTAGAATGAAAAATTTTAGCCCTCTTCTTAGGCTTTTCTTGTTCCATCTCCTTCATCGTGTCCTCCCAAATAAGAGGTTGAGGAGGTTTTCTAGCTCTCTTCTGCAAATCTCATTTCAACCATGTAGGAGCACTAGGAGTCATCATTATGGAAGAGGAAGCAGTAATGGTAGAGGATGGCTGAATATCTACCTCAAGTTGAGAATCAACCTTTGCCTTTTCTTGTTGCTCCTGCAGCACATGCATCTACACCAACTTCTCAACCTCTTCTCTATCTCTTTGTTCCTTCTCTACCTTTTCTTTCTCTAAGGCTTCTCTTTCCAACCGTTCTGCCTCTAAAGCTTTAAGTCTTGCAACTTCGGCCTCTTCTTCTTTTTTCTTCATTTCAGTTTCCTCCTTTTCTATCCTTTCCATTTCCAAGGCTATGAGTTTCTCTGCCTTTTCCCTTTCTTTCTCAGCTTGCTCTTTCTTTACTAGCTCTTCAGCCTCTTTTTCTTTTCTTAGAGCTTCAGCTTCTTGTTCTTTCTGTCGAGCCTCCTCTACAAGCTTCAATGTAGCAACCAGGGCTTCCTTTTCTCTTTGATTTCTTGCTTTCTCCTCCTCGAGATCATGGATCTTTTGTATCAGTTCCAGCTTGTCATTTTCTGCCTTGACCTTGATCTCATGCTCTCGTTGCCTCATTTTATCCTCCATTGTATCAGCTGTTGTCCTTATTTAAACTTCTTTTACCTTTGATTGGTGCTATTGAAGTAGAGCATCAGCTTGCAACTTTGCCTCCATTTCCTTTTGTTTCTCCACAACAGCCCTTGCATCAGATTCTCTGGTAGCATCTTCAAACTGTTTCCATTGTTCTTCCCATGTAAGAATCTGCTCAACAGTATAATCTAGAGGTACATTTTCTTGCAAGTTCTTCTCTGACAGAGTTTCATCCGAGTCTGTCTCAATCTCCACCAATTCTTCCTCCACTTCTTTTCCTTTAGTAGCTTCAGCCATGGCATAAAGTGCTCCTTGAACTTCTTTACTTTTATTTCTTGTGAGTGGGGCTTGTACAGATGACTCACCCAATGCGAGTGTGGGAACAACAGATTCAATTGGAACATCTCCCTCGGCTGTCTCTTCTTCTTCTTCAACTACCTCCAACTCTATTTCTTCAACATTAGGAAGAAATAATTCTAATGGTTCCTTGGAAGGTGCCTTTCTTTTAATCCTCTTATACCCTTTACCTTTCTTGTGGATTGCTCCCTGAGGAGCTTGAGTTCTCATCATCAACCTTTGCACACTTCTATCCACGACTGTTCTTCTCAGTTTCTTAATATCAATAGTTTCTTCCTCATTCCAGTCTATTGGATCTAAGTTTTTGGTGTCAATCTTCAAAGCTTCATATGAGGGATCTAATACAATTCCATCATCCACCAAAGTGTCAGGAATATTATCTTTAATACCCAACTCTACCATAAGTGAGACTGGTAACCTCTCATAATTCTTCTTCCTTAAGTCATATTCATCTTGCCTATCACACCAAAAATCCTCCAACAAATTAAAATGTCTAGTAAACACTGAAGGTAATAAAGCATACATCTTCTTCTTTGGATCAAAATACTTACGAGCTGTATACAATCCCAATTTTAATTGTATCAACTCATTACAAACCACCTTAGCTACCTTCAAGTGTTGACAACCATATTCCCCCAGTGTCATAGGAAACTTATGGCATCCTGTCTTGTGCTTCATCCCAAATCTAGCATTAACTCCAATGGCTTGATATACAAATTCCATAAGCACTATTCTATTACTGCAGCATCTTGGAAGTAAATGGGGATGACCTTCAAACCCAAACAATCTGAAGTATGTAAATTTGGGGTATTGTATGTACCAACTTCCCCATTCAAAAATCAATGCCATAGCTTCTTGGCTTAACCTGTATCTTGCATCTCCACTCAACTGGTTGATAACCACATATAAAAAGGCATCATTGACTCTCTTGAAGTGAGTCTCAGCAACCTGAAGGGATAATTGATCATAGTGTTCCCACACCTTCCTCTGTCCATCCAAAACTCCCATTATACCTACTCTGTTTAATCCTGGGAAAATCCCCATTCTTGCCGCAGCATAGACCACATATGAAGTCATGAAGAAAGACTTGGTCTGTCTAACCCTTGTGAGCTGATCATGTATGGCATCAAAAACAATCATTGAGCAATCAAATTGATAATCCCCCTGAAAGATCACTTGAATAAAATGAAACATCCATTCCTTGAAATGGAAGGCATCCCTCTTCCCAAACACTCTGGACAGCATCAATATCAAATCAGATATCTCCTTCTTGAAGTCTGCCCTCTTTGGCTGGTCCACCAGTTTGCTTAAAGACTTCTTCTTGGTGCTTAACCATATTTTGTTTAAATGAGACTTATTGGAGTCTTTATGCTTACTGTATTTCTCCAATGCCTCAGCCTCAATTAACTGCACTAAATTCTTGGGATCAGGAACATTGAATACGTTTTGGAACATCTGCAGAGTAAGATCTATAATCACATTATTCTGTGAATCCATGCATAATCTTGTAGCTAGATTATAAGTACTGGCCACTGTACATATCAACTCCAGACACTGAACTGACAAAGGAAACACAGTGATATGTGCAAGACCAGAGTCAACAATCCTTTGAGTTCTCCCTGTCAAGTTTGCCCTTTCTGCAAAGTTCTCTTCATGTAATTCTTCAAAACTATACTGGCCCAAATTGGTATCTGTGATATCTGACCAGTCTGATTCCACCTTGCTCACCTTCACTACCGAATTCCTATGATCATACCTTAATGTATAAGGTAACTATTCTTGTTTCACCTTCTTAATTTTCGTTGCTATCTTTGACGTTTTAGCCGGTTGATTCCTTCGAGCAGCCTCTCCTAACGTTCCTAACATCACTCAAATCTCCTGCAAGCAAACCTCTAATTAGACCTTCAAATAAATCATTACAAAACATGTTTTAAAAACATACCTGTTACATATACATCGGACTCAGAACCAGATAGAAGCTCAAAACAAGCGCTTTTACAAAACTGGCGGACTCAGAGCAAAAACCGATATAGGAACTTCACCTAGTAACAAACGGGCTCAGAGTCGAAGTCGGGGAAGTTATCGAAACCCGGATCGGAATGAAAAAGGGATTTGGTTTTTCTTTGAACTCTCTTCTTTTCATGTTCTATTTCCATGCCGCCTCCACCTCCGATTTAGTTATCATTACTTCGACAAAAGACTCCCCACTATATGCGGAGCCAGACACGGGATGAAAACGGAACTAATAACCTTTACAAACAAAATTCTTAAGTTCAAGATCAGTTTCGATCCCACCTCCGCTAATTATCACATACTTCAAGAAAACCTTTTAGAACTCGGAATCGAAAACGAGATAACCATGGAATTAATAACTTTGGTAAAAACAAAACTCTTATGCCCATACCCATTCTAACCCCGCCTCCGCCTATGCTAATCATGACATCATCAAATTTATTCATTTTTATCATAACTTCATGATTAATCCTAAGTCACCATAAAATAGCAAAGGAGCTTGAAAACTCTACCCTCATATGACCGTGGGGAACAATTGTATTTTAGAGCCCTTTATTTAAATCTTATTTAAAGTAATTGCAGAGACCGACGAAACCCTAATCTAACAAACTTAATGAAACTAGGGCACGGGTTTAAAAACGCTGCCATTCTACCAAATGACAAAACCCTAAATTAAACAATAAATCTAATCTACCTTAACTCATTGTAAAATCTCTAACCTACCTCAATGTAAATTCTTAATCTAACTCATGCCATAAGAAACCTTTAATCTAATCTAAATCTACTGCAAATCAAAAACGACATGACGCCATCATGATTAAGACGTGAAAGTGATATTGCCCAAAAATAGAAAGAAAATGACACTATAAAACAAGACAACAAAGATTAAAGCAAAACAAAACAAGTTGAAACAAGAACCTGCTCATTCAATCACATCGATGATCATAAAATTGCTTTAAAATACAATGATTGAACACTCGAACAGATACAAAGAAAAACACAACCAGAAAATAAACAACAAACAACAAAGATAAAAGACCTACCTCAAATGCAAACAAATCCACGCTAACTTTCTAAATCAATTCGCACACAATATCCCTTCTCTATCTCGATCAATTTGCTCAAACAAACTCTGCTATTACTCTTCGCGCTCTCAAACTTGTAATAATCAAAATAATAATTGGCTTTAACCCTTAATAAAGAAAAATATGTGAACTTCTACCTACATCGGCAACCACCATTAATGCATTAAAACGCAGTAAAGGCGGAGTCGAAACTAGACAGAGAACAAACACTGGTCTGTAGTGCAACTTCAGTCAAAAAGTCAATGACAAAAATTGGTGGGGTCGGAACCAAAATGGAAATAGGATCTTAAAATCATAAAATTTCCAAACCTTATCCCCATTCCGACTCCGCGTCCAACAACTAAAAACTAAACAAAAACAAAAATAAAAAGTTAAGTAAAAGACCAACCTAATAAAACAAAACACAAAAATCGAGACAAACAAATACTAAAAAGGGAGTGGAGGCAGGATCGGAATTGAATTTTATTTTGCAAATTTGGATAACAACCATCCCCATTCCCACTCTGGATCCGCTTCTGCCAAAGAGCAAAAACAAAGGCAAAGAAAAGACTGTCGGGATAGAACCAAAAAACAAGCCTCGAAAGAACTTTTAGAACTCGATTCATCTCCGGTTCCGACTCCAACAGAGAAATCAAAGAAAAACAAAGTATTGGCAAAACTAGACTCCAAACTTTGTTCCAAAAACAACTAAGTACAAAAAAAACACAAAGGGGGACCCATTTTGACCAAGGCAAAAGATGGGGTGGTTATGCAAGACATAACAAAACCTACCGCCTATGGAATAAATCCAAGCAATTATCTAACTTTACCAAGGAACCTGATTGTAGGACAAAGACAACTGACAAGGCAAATTTCCCAAACTAGACTGTTGAGATGGAAAGATTCACTAATAGGATAATAGTGACTAGGTTCAATGATAATGACAAATCAGAGCATGAACGTATCCAATGATGTGGAAATTTATTCTATTCTATGATACACAACTTCCTAGGAAGTGTCTAAATGTTTGCACGTTAGGATGACTATGACTAGGACATATATGACACCTAATAATGCAAGGTTTTTGAGAAAAAAAAATCTAGTTTCTATCCAAGGTTGATCTTAAGAAATAGAATTGAAAAAGATAGTTTTATTTTTGGACTGAGTTTGCAGTTTTTGAATTCTTTGTTGATAGTCAATTATGGTTTACTTTTCAGATGTGTTGATATTTTTGATAGATGCGGTTTAGGTTATAGATACGGTGAATTGACCAAACTAGGTTTTGAATGTTGACAAGAAATTGTGACTTTCTGGCAGATGCGTTTATTTTATGGCAGATGCGACTCATGAAGCAGATGCGACTCAGAAATATGAACTTCATGAAAGTAAACCTATTGATAGACACTTGTGGTTTTCTGTTTGATAGTTGTGGCTTGCAGATACACATGCGGCTCAAAATATGACAATTATGGCTCAAAAACGAGACTCTATGAAAGTAAAATTTGTTGACAGACACATGCAGCATTTAGTTGAACAGTTGTGACTCTCTAAGACACATGTGGCTTGAAATAAGACAATTGTGACTATGTTTGACAATTGCGGTTTTTTGAAGATAGTGTTACAACTGACTTAGTTTAATGATCAATTTTTTGACGAATATAGAAAAAACAATCACAAAATACAATTTTTTTTCAATTTGATGTGTTGGATCTGTTAAAACTAGAAGACAATTACAACCTAGGCTATGTTGGACATTATTTACTGAGTTCTTACTTGGATAAATTTAGCTATGCATATTCAAGGTGGAAGACTAGTAGCTTGACCCTACTGGCTCCCCTCCACAACACTCACTTATACGGGGCAGCCAAGCTACTATACCCATGAAACTCCCATGGCATACATCTCATCTCAACACATGAACTGTAATAATGTAAGATGACTTCATAGGTCTGAACCTGCTGCACCAACAAATAGATAAGATTTTGGCAAAAACTACAACATGGTTTTTAGTAAGATCATTTCATTCATGGGGCACCATCCAATATGGCAAGAGACCATTTTTGTCATTCTCGTCAGAACCGTGAGCATGATTTATGGGGTTTTCCCCAAAAATCCACTTTTATATACCGATTGGAAGTCACTTGGTGTCTAGCTTGCTACCGGTCTGAGTCATCTTGGGGTGAGTACTTTTTCCCACCAAGATAGGCCCAAGTTCTAGAGTCAGTAACCATTTCTCTTACACCCAGGATCGCATGAATGTGCAAGGGGAGAGGATACTTCAATATACCAAATTGTGGGATTCTAAACTAAATATGTACAAACACAAAATACACTGGTTAATTTTAATCCCAAATGACAATTATCTAACTACCAAACACAATGTTCATTTTCAAAAAAAAAAAAATTCTTCAACAATAGGTCCTGCATGCAACTAATTAGTAGTTTCTTTGTGTCTTCAGCTTTCATCCTGTAGAAAAGAAGATGTTTTGGTTTTTTGTAAAGACTTCTACACTTCGTTCGGTAAAAAAAATGTTATCCCCCTAAACACAGCTGCAAACAAAACATTACCGAAAAAAAAACAAGACAAAAATTAAAAATAAAAAATTCGAAAATATGAAAGTTAATAAAAAGACAAAAATTCTTACCAGGCAGATGCGGCATTTAAACTCACAGATGCATCATGATGTTGACAGTCAGATGCAGTGCAGAGTGTCACAGATTTTGCATCACGATGTTGACAGTCGGATGCGATGCAGAATGTACCGGATGTGACTCATGTTGTCAGATGCATCGCCGTATGTGTCATATACGGTTCACGAGATCAGATTTGTCATTTCATCAATCAGATGCGGTTTTCCGTACGATATCTGCAAAATAAAAATAAAATGGAAAAACATCAAGGAGTCACAAAGTTTGAAGTGTGCTTCATGTTAGGTTCACCAAATGTGACATAGATAAATGGATTGTTGCACAGAAAGATAGTTAAATCTATTCTAACAATTATTAATCTAAATCAAACAACTAAGAATAAATAAAATGAACAAAACCAATAAAAATAATAACTAGAACAGTCTCACCGAATATCCATCCACTTCTTTGAATTACCTTGATTGTCCTTCTCCATTTTTTTGTGTCGGTATTCTTGCCCTCAGATTTTTAATATGTATGCAAGCATAGCCTAGATGTATTGTCTAAGCAAAATATTGAATATTATAAGTTCTTCTCAAATAGAATAATTAGACTTTGAATGAAAAAGATAAAGTTAGAACTCAAAGAATAATCTGTTCGAATGCATACATGAATTAATTAATTAAATAAAGATATTTAATTAATAAATATGTCCATGCATATGAGTTAGAACTAGTTAACTGACTGGTTGTGATAGAGAGTCCTTTCGCAGATATGATCAGATATCGAATCCAGAGATAACTGGCGGATTTAAATAGATCTTGAGTTAAATGGTGAGTGAATAATTAGATAACTAGATGACAGAAGAATGTGACAGAAACAATTAATTATGAATTAAATTTTAATTTAATTCAACATTCAAAATTGAAAGATTTAATTAAATAAATAATGATGATTTATTTAGTTGACTGTTGAAAAGATTAATTGAATAATTAAATAAGGAATATTTAATTATAGCTGAAATATGATAAATGGGTTAATTAAATAATAGATTATTTAATTAAGAAAGAGAATTAATTAGTTAGTGACATAATTAAATAAATATGACTTATTTAATTAATCAAAGTTGAATAAGGGTCATAATGAATTAATTAAATAATTAAAAGGTTATTTAATTAATAGAGGAAAGATGTGTTTAGAAAGTAATTAAATAATTAACATTATTTAATCATGACCATGGACATTAAAAAATTATGTCGAAAGTGGTACTCATAGGCCTAGGCCAATTTTCGGTGTCTACAGTACTGACAAAAATAATTCGCATCATACCAATTAGGATAAGGTTCCTTTAAAGGTCGAGGTTTTCCAAAGTTATGATCTTATCCTTCTACATTCTTTTGTAAAATGGAAGAATAAGATTCTACTAACTTTGTAAACTTCCTGTTGCATCTGAGGTCATGATCATTAGTCATAAAAACCACATTTGCAATAGCTTTACCTTTTCCTGCGATAGACACAATAGACTTTCCTTCTGAATGAGAGAATGAGGACCATCCCTCAAACTAAATTATTGTTTGCTGATACTTTCACAGCATGACACTCAAATGTACAAAGGAAGGTTATTTCATTAGGGAAAACTTTTCCTTCCAAGCTTGTTGTAGGTTACTTATGAACACATTTTGCACATAGGAGTGGGGAAACAAGTATGAGATTTGTGAAAAGAGTGCTTGGTATCATGTTATGAAGTTAGTTATCTTCTCATTATCCCCCTTCTTATATTGAGGGAGATCCGAGAAGGTCATCTTCAGACCAATGTTAGCTTTGAATTGTTGAAGAAACTAATTGAGGAGTTGATCAAATGAAAATATAGAATTATCAAGCAAGGAACAGTATCACTCGAGTGACATGTCCTTGCAAGATCAAGGAAATATTTTTTCCATTAGAGCATTATGATGAAATAAATCCATACACATGGCATTGAAAGTTGACACATGCCTTTGTGGATCTCCTTTACCACCATACTTTTCCAATTTAAAAATCTCCATTCCTTGAGGGAAAGGAGTACTCAAAATTTCCAACGACAATGGATTATGTTGGAAGAAAGGTTGGAAGATAGGTTTAGAAGAGGATTGAGAAAGGCCCACTAACTGGTTTTTCATCTGACCCATGTTTTGAAGAAGATCATTCAGAACAAGGTCAGAGGATGACAAAGGCCTAGTGGAACCTCCAAAACCACCACCACTAGAACCACCTCCAGAGCCATATCCTTGACCATCGTCAGATCCACCACCACCAGTAGGGCCTCCACCAAAACTAACTCCACTGTCGAAGCCACCACCATGGCCTCCACTAATGGCCTCCTCCACCAATTCCACCTCTACTACCAAATCTACCACCACTCATTCCATCAGAGCCTCCACCACCAGGGGTAGTAGGAGGGTTGAAGCTGAAACCAAGGGGTATTCTACTCACCTTGACAATGTTAAACTTTTGAGAAGTAGAGTAAATTCTAATCAAAGGGCTCATTTTGGCCATGCATAGAGACATAGTAAGCATTGAGGTTCCTATTTTTATCTCATAGGCATCGAGCACATCTCCTCAAGTAGTACCCAGCCCAGTCTTATATGAGGGGATATAGGCTTTGGTTAGATCTTAAGGCCATGTAAGAAAGCTATTCCTATCTGATCCTTTCCTAATAGATATCTCACCTCGCTAGCAATTCTAGCATCTCTCACCATGTTTGATGATTTCTCCAAATGATTCACAAGGTCTAACAATCTGTTATCCAATGCCAAAAGGTTTTATGTAGGGATATGCACAACATCATCCTCATCCATGGATGAAGCCATAGGGAATCTTGGAGGGAGAGAAGCACAAGTGATCTTGTCTATGGAACCCATATTGTTGGAAAATCCTATAGGAAAACCAATAGTAAATTCAGTAGCTAGACCAATGGAAAATTGGTGGTAAAATTGGAAGTGACCTTCACCTTTTCCATTGGTAAGTGTCACACACTCCTTCTAACAATGTACTCAGAATCCATGGACTAGGTTGTGATCCTCATAAACCTTCACAACACTCAGGTTTACAATAGTCACTAGGCGTGAAGGAAAAAGTCTTGACACAAACAAATGGATAGACATTCAAATGGGTTCACCAAAATGTAAGGTAGGGGGACCAACCACACCAACGCTCTAGGTCACAGAGAGTTGAGAGCTGAGGGATGCGAATTTCCTTGCATCGTGCTCATGTCTCTGACAAAAATTGCCCCATCGACACAAAAGAAAGCACCAAAGTGGATGTGAGGCAAATGGGTGATTTGGAATTTCACATTTGGGTATGATTTTCTAAGGTAGAGGGATGCAAAATGGGAATTTACACAAGGTGTGAAAATTCACTCCTATACAATATGCAATAAACATCCTTGATTAAAAACTTATATTCTACAATTTTGTATTATGACCGTAGTATATTCACCCTCATAACCATCACCATTTCCTTATCCAATTTACCTTCATACCCCTTGGACTTACCTTCAACATTTGTTTCTTAGCTAACATTTCATTATAAACCAATCTCCTCCTTTAATCCTTTATGCTAATCATCACAATCCTTATCATCCTCATATGCATCCCTACAAATCAATTTTTTTATCAAAATATAGATCTAGATCCTTTGCATCATTAGCGCCATCATTCTCTAACTTAGGTGTTGCTTAAGAACTTGCCTATCTTAAGTAGTATTTATGGTTAGACCATCCTTTTGGATTATTTAACTTAAGGGATTTTCTCCCTTGAGTTACGTCTCTTAAAATCCCCTATCCAATATTTCTTATCAACTTTCCTATCCTAAGTAAGCAAGGATATATCCCAAAAATCCTTTTTTATCTCCAATAGTGTAGATCTTTATATTTGATACAAAGTTGATTTTGTATTTATTAGCTATTCATCATCAAATAATATCATCCACAACACTATCCTTATCATAACTACTCTTTATCTATCCTTTATATAATTATCTATATCCTTCACAATATTTACTTGATCCAATTGTTAAGTCCAATTCATCCTTAGAATCCCCTCCCCAAACCCATCCATCAAAAAAACTAACACCTCTCCAAAAGAATCCTCCTTTTACATACCAATCACTAGAGCACAAGCTAAGAATAAAATGGATTCTCAAAATAATATTCTCATTGAAGATGTCACCAACCAACCTACACCCCCCCATGGTGAATAGGCCTATGTAGATAAACCCAAATACTCTCCTAGATTTCAGGCCTTTGCTCAAGATCCTCATAACCAATAAATGGTGCACAGGATGTATGAGCTAGAAAAGGATGCCATATTATTAGGCCTTTTATCTGAAGGAGCTAGACTCCCAAACAACTTTGGAATCTCACAAATTAGGAGGAAATATCCTTCTAATGAGTCATCATCATCCAATCACTTTTTGAATAAAATTTTGGGGTCACAACCTAATCCTAACCATCTCCTTTACATACCCACATCTCAAGCCACAATTAACCAACTTCTTTCATAATATTCACAACTAAGAGTTAATTTTCCATACAATACCACATACACATCTATCCAAACTACCATACCCACCCAACCCCTTACTACATTAGTTAATTTTAACCCCTTGCTACATTAGTTCATTTTAATTCTATCCAACTACAAGTATCCCAAGTATCTGCATACTTACATAGTAATCAACATACCTTAAACTCTTCCCAACCCTCAGACACATACCTTCACACCAATAAAAATACGCTAAACACCTCCCAGCCTCTAAAGACTTCTCAACCCACCAAAAATTTTAACACGAATCACCCTACAACACCCCTTTACCGACCCAAATATATTTTCCAACACACAAACACCCATTCATCTGCCAACATTGACCTTGCCCAAGAATTAAAAATATGAATAATATGATCCAAGACCTACAAATAGATTAATCCAAAAAGATATATTTGAGGATATATGTCTTTACCCTTTTGACACATCCATAATATCCATACCCTTCCCCAAGAAGTATGAAATTCATAAGTTTGAAAAATATAAGGGAAAGGGTGATCCAATAGAGAACATCAAAGAATTTTATGTTACATGTCAAGAGGTTGATTGCATTTAAGTCTATCTCACAAGATTATTCCCTAAGATCCTTGGGGGACAAGCCTTAGAATGGTTCACACATCTCTCCCATGGTTTGATCACCCCCTTTATAGACTTAGCCAAAAGATTTATGACCCACTTTTCATTTAACCTTGAGCAAGAGGTTACATTATTCAAACTATGTAATACCAAATAAAAAGTAGGAGAAATATTTTTCACCTTCCTTCAATGTTGGAGACATTAATCTAGTTGATTCCCCTTATATATGCTCAAAAAATAAATGATTGAAATCTTTGTTTAAAGCATAAACATAGATGTGGGTCTCCACCTACAATTAGAATGTGTCTTTTGATGAACTTATTAACAAAGGGTTAACTATTAAAACACATCAATTGCTAAAGGGGCGGTCAATATTTATAAAGACCAAAAGGATAATAATAATTGATCCAATGATATGTCTAGATTTTGATCTAAAAATAAAAACATTGTAAATGATGGTGTAATTTATTATAAAAATATATAAAATATTCAAACTACATCATCTAATGATAAACACATAACAGAACAACAAAATGCCTCCAATGCCATCACCATTCCCCAAGAAAAACTAAGACAAAATAATCAACCTACACACAAGTAAACTCCCTTGGGTGAATCAATTGAAGTCATATTCCACAAACTTGCACAAGAAAAAATTATAAAGTTTCCTAAGACCAAACCTTTTGAGGAAAATCCAACCTAAACCTACATGGTATATAGATAACAAATATTATGAATATCCTAGGGTCAAAGTTCATCATACATATAAGTGCATGAAATTGAAAAACCATATATAGGATCTCATTGATAGAGGAGAGATAAATATTTAAGGCCAAAACTATAACTCTCCTAATGAACAAATAGGCACATATACACAACCATTCCCACTAGATAATGAAGGGAAAGCTTAAAGATCCTATAATGCAATATCATACAAATAAACTAAAACTATTTAGAACCCACCCCATGATTCCATCATCAACCACATAGAAGAATTTAATGAACTTGTTGATATGGTCACCATAAAAGAAACTAATTATGTCATCTCCACCCATTGAAGCTGAGTGAAAATATAGGGGGCATCCTCATCCTCCACAAATAATAAATAGGACATATTAGACCATCTTGGAAAAACCCCAACCCAAATACCCATCTTGGAGTTGCTTCAAACGTTTCCCATTCATAAGGAAGTCCTAGATAAAGCTCTTCCAGAGTCGTGTACCAAGCAACATCAACATCAATCAATTCCAAGCCATATTTGGACACATTTCCTCAACATGCCATCCCACATTTGTAAATAAAGACTTGAATACCAATATACCACATAATAAACCCTTCCACATCAAAGCATTTTTTCACAAACATACCATTAAAAGAGTCCTAATAGATGGTGGATTTGGCCTTAACTTATGCACTTTTAAAATAATAAAACTTTTGGGTTATTCTAAAGATGTGATCGAACCTAAAAATAATATAACTATTAAATAGTATGATGATGCAGAAAGAGAATCTGAAGGTGTCATCAAAATACCTATCCAAGTTAGACCAACTAGACCATGGAAACCACATGTCAAATATTGTATCTTCATCTCCCTTATAACATCCTCCTTGGTTGACCTTGGATACATTTTATGCAAGTTGTCACTCCACTTACCATCAATGTCTAAAATTCACATACAATGATAGTGAGGTTACCATACTAGCTGATCCACAACCTTTTCAATATTGAAAAAAGTTGGAAGGAAAATATAATCATGCTCACCATTGTCCAATTAATGATGAAGCATCCACTTATTTCGTTTACATTGATCTGTCCACTTTAAAACCCACTTCACAACCCACCCCTAAGATCAAGACCGAGGTTATTGAAAAGAATGTGAAGATTATGGACTACATAATTCTTTCAATGTAGGAAAACTCACCTCTCACAATAGGTCCCATGGTCAACCCAAGGTACTAAAAATGGAACATAAAGAAACCTTCAAAATATTTAATAAATGGGGGCTCCTAGACAAGAAAGATCTTAGTGAGGACATATCATCATGGTTGTATAAAGAAGAATACAAGTTGACACCTCTCCTAGAAGTCAATAGATATTTGAGAGGACATGACTTATGCAAACATATGGGTTGTAAAGGTAGAGGACTCAGGATTAATGAATAAGGCATAATGTGACCAATTCAATTGAAAGAGAACATAGGCCATCATGGATTGGGGTATGAATATGTTGATATGGTACCCAAAGGACCTAAATGTAGCTGCAATAAAGAAGATAAGACCTTACATAATATTTGACACCCTCAAGAGGATCCCAATGAAGAACCTTTGCAACTCATCGCCCAAATTTTTGTTCATGACCATTTTTATGCCATTACACCATCCCAACCCATCGATTTTTCATTCATCTATCCTAAATCTATTGATTGGGATCAACAAGGACCTCCAATTCTTGATACCTTCCAAAATGATGAAACAATTATTGAGCTTATGTGGGTTTGAGAGAAGATACCTATAGGAGATCACAAAATTGAATTTGAAATCAAGTTACATAAAGATAGTTACTTAGGGTAACAAATCAAGTGCCTTGGTCACAAAAATTAAAAAATAAAATAAAAAAGAAAGATCCCTTAGAGAAAACCTCGATGAGGAACTTCCAAATTATGAAAAAGTAAAAATAAAAGATGTATCTCTTGGTGAAAACCTTTCTAAGGTGGTAGAAGATGAGGAACTTGATTCCACTCCTTAACATGTAGAAATGTGTATAATACTAGTTGAACCAATTACTGAAATCAATTTGGGAATAGATGAAGAACCTAAAATAACTATCATGGTTGCAACACTAGAAGATGAGGAAAATCAGGTTCTATCAACTTTCCTCAAACAAAGTTCTAATTTTTTTTTTTGGAAATACATAGACATTTCAAGACTTGACCCATATCTTGTAGTACATCACTTGGTAGTATATATCCTGATGCAAGCCAGTAAGGAAAAAACTTGGAAAGATGAATCCACTGATATCTCTCTTGGTTAAAAAAAATGTAAAAGATTTTAGAGGTTACCTTTATTAGACCAGTTAATTATCCCAAATGGATCTAAAACATAGTATTAGTCTCTAAGCCCATTAGGGGCATTTGAATGTGCACTAATATTCAGAATCTAAATAAGGCATGTCCAAAGGATGATTTCCTATTACTCAACATTGATATCATTGTAGACTTAATAGTGGTACATGAAATATTATCTCATGGATGCTTTTTGGATATAATCAAATACAAATAGTAGAAGAAGATCCACATAAAACAACCTTCATCACTCCATGGGGAACATTTTTCTATCAAGTCATGTCATTTGGTCTTAAGAATGTAAGAGCCACATACTAAGGATCAATGACTATATTTTTTATGATATATTACATGATATTATGAAAGAGTATATGGATGAAATTTTGGGAAAATAAAACACAAGAGCTGGATATGTAGAGGTATTAGAAAATATCTTTGATTAATTGGAGAAATATCAGTTGCACATAAATCCAAAGAAATGTGTTTTTGGAGTAACATTAGAAAAACTCATGGGATTCATGATATCCCAAAGAGGTATAGAATTCAATCCTAATAAGGTAAAATTAATTATGGATATGCATCCACCAAGAAATATAAAAAAATTACATAGTCTACAAGGGAAATTTCAATCAATTAAGAGATTTATTTCTCAACTTTTTGATAAATGCCAACCTTTTTCACATCTCTTATGCAAGAATGTTATGTTCAAAATGGATAAAAACTATCAATAGGCCTTTCAGTATCTCAAATATTATCTTTCTTCACCATCCATCCTTATGCCACCTAACCTAGACAAGCCACTTTTGCTATACATTTTATCTACCAACTAGCACTAGGGGCATTATTTGCACAACATGATGACAATGGAGAAAAAAGGAGCTATCTACTACATATCTCATACTTTGGTAGGATATGAATTGAACTATACCCTAATCAAAAGGGTATGTCTTCTAGTGGTATTTTGTGCTAAAAAATTGTGACATTACATGCTTAATCACAAGACATAACATATACAAAGTGGATCCCTTTAAATAATTTCTTTCAAAAGATACCCTCATAGGCCACATGTAAAACTGGATCATGATTCTCAACAAATTTGGTATTAAATATGTATATAAAATTCCATAAAATGAAAAGTAGTCATTGACTAGCTTGTAGATGCCCCCTAATAGATAGTCATCCCCTCTTAAAAAAATTTATAGATGAAGGTATTCTTGATATGGATGAGGAAAACATGGTGGAATTTATGTTTTGATGGATCATTTACTCAACATGTCTCAGGGGTGGGAATATTATTTGTTACTCCTTGAGGTACTTGCATCCCTAATTCATACCACATATATTTGCTTTGCACAAATAACATTTCATAATATGATGCATTTTGGGTTAGGAGGTGGATGGCATTTGACCAACCTCCTTGTAACAACAAAAAGGTTCCACTATACTCATGAAAGTCCCCATTATTTTTATATGAGACATTTTAAAGGTGGAGGTGGAGGATTTTCCAAAGAGAGAGTGGGAGCTTACTAGGTAAAAAAAATTCAACTAATACTATTAGCATAAAATATCTATATCATGTAACTATACCATTAGTAATTAAAGAGACTATGGACGTGTATAATATCCATGTGATTTATATCCTCCTAAACAACCTTATACAACATGAGATGTAGATCTACTAGTCTTATGGTTCAAAATATGGTAATGCAAAAAGAACATCCAGTTCTAGTGTTGTGATCGCTCCACTTATGCTAAACACTATCGGTTATGCTTTGTAGGAGATTGTGGTCCATAGTGTGCAAAGGTTGTAGAATCCCATGTGTGCACTCATTTTCATTGTGCATTTATTTAGAACTAATAAGATGATTGAACACTATAGGATGGTAAATTATATAAAATTGTGATCACTAATGAAGGTTTATGCATTTTTTTGGTGATCACCCACAAGTATTTTAATATGAATTTCTAACATATATTTTATATTTATACTTAAAATTTCAACATACAAATTAATTTTAATTTAATAATTAAATTACAAGTATGCATTTATTATAGATTTTAGTTGTAACCTCGCAACCTGTAGTATTTTATTAGCCATTCCACTAGTACGTCGTATGGTCCCATATGTGTTAGAGTAAATTTATGATATATCATTATCACTTAGTCAAGTTAATTTATATTTAAAATGATATTGAATATTTAAAATATATTTTTTGTTGAATAGGTAGGCATTACACAATCATCCAACATTCCCATTGGTAATGCTAGCTATGATATTAGATTTATTGAGGTACATTATAATAAATTTTAAATTTTTATTATACAAAATTTAATATAATTGTTAATGTGTATTTGAATTGCCTAGTTAAATAATCATTTAAATTTATGAGTCCAGTGCTCATGCCTCTTGGTATACAAGAGAAATCTAATGTTAGTGTTTTGTTGCAATCACAGAATCATGTATCTTGACATAAGTATGAGTATGAATCTATAAATTTAAGTATGATTGTTTTATCTCAATTGATATCATTAATTATTTATAAAATAATTGATATATAATTATTTTATTATGATACAAACTAATGTAAGCACCCTAGCCTATGGACATGTCTCTCTTGATTATGTTGAGTGCCACAAGGAAGAAAAATAGGCTACCATTATTGTGTATGTCCATTTATTATTTTTATATCATTTTAAAATTATATTCTTTTAAGTATAAATTTTAGAATAGTATCTAATTTTATAATTATTATATATATATATATATGTTGAGATACAATATAATCAGAGGCATAGGAGATTAGGTCAATGCAAAAAAAAATAACACATTTAAGGTTCACTTTATAGTTTGGAAAATAAAGGTTGAATGCTTAGTAATAATATATTCTAAATAGACCAAGAAATTGTGTACATCTATATGGACATTCATAATAATTTATATAGTTAGATATATAATGATGATATTTTTGATGAAATTATGTATTCCTTTATTTCCTTATTGATATGATTCTATATAGATATGTTGTGTGTATTCATAGCTTCAATAGTCTTAACGGTTTGAGAGATACTCAATATTGAGGGTGATCATGATGATTTAATTTTATATAATATTTATATGCATTTACAATGGATGAATGTTTTTTTAATTAATCTATCAAATCTTTTCTGAAATATCTATTTAATTCTATGTATAAATTTTATTTAATGTAGATGATGAATACCTTATCTCCCCTATATCTATCTCTTTATCTTTCCCTCTTTATCACTATCTATCTCTCCATCTCTTTGCACTATCTATCTATCCATCTCTTTGCACTATCTATCTTTCCCTCTCTTCCTCTCTCTCATTCCCTTTGTATCTTTATCTCTCTTTGTACCATATATATCTCTCATTCCCTCCCTCTTCCTCCCTATCTCTATCTACTATGTCTATATCCTTGTACTATTTGTACCTCCCTCTTTTATTTACTCATGCGAGAAACATAATAGGATAATACCTTGATTAAATATTTCTTATTTCTTCTCCTTTTCATCTTGAAGTACTCCCCTACCTCTATGTTATATTTTTCTATTTTAGCCCTCTATTTATACCCCCTTTCAAATTTCACTAGCTCTTATTTCATCTATTATGGATGTGAGTTTTCCTTGATCAAGTAAAGTGGTATATATATGCATTTTTAAATGAATCTAGTGTTCTAGAAAAAAATTAATTATTTATTTATGCAAAGCATCAAGAAATGTCTATTATAAAATAATGAGATATTACTTTATATGTGGATGAGACCTTAAAAATAAACATGATTCTTTTTATTATTAATAATGAAAATTACAATATAGGAGGCTACTTTTCATCGATCAAAATTTTAAGAGAGGCAATTACAAAGATAATAATAATTTTAGAACCACTACATCAAATTTTGACACATTTTCAATATTAGGTCTCTTAAGATATTATGCAATATCATTGTACCCCTAGAAGGATTAAGACACTTCAAAACAAAAATTAGGCCTACATTAAAATTAACCTTCCCACCTCAACATTTTTATACCCTTCATTTGATCCCATTAAGTGTAAAATAAAAAATATAACTCTCAACACCCTTAAATTGAAACAAAATAAGACATTTTGTAAGAATTCATTTGTTTTCAACTTGCTCAAACAATTTGTATTTGAGTGAGAAATAGATAATTTAACATAATTAAACTTGAAATTAATCCATATATGTAAAAACCACCTCATTGCAACATATACTCCAAGAAGTATTTTTTCAAATTTTGGCATTGTTTTCTCTTAGGTCCCTTTAGATACTTTTCTAGATTTTCATGGTCTGGAATGATATGGAAAATTTAGGAAAGAAAGGAGGCCTCCAAAAGCATTGAGCCACCTAGAAAAATATGTTGGCACCATTATTTTGGATCCATAAGGTGAAAATTAAAAAAAATGAACCTTGGTGCCCTTACAATAAACATAAATGAGGTATTTTGCAATAATATATTTGTTGTCAATATTTTCAAACAATTTGGAGTTGAGGGAAATTGAAATAGGTTGTAGATGAAACTAATATCCACTTATAGGTGTAAGATTTGTTTTAGGTTCTATGAAATTTGAGAATCAATGTGTCAAATTTTGACATGTGTATTTTTTCTCTTAGGTATTTTTAGAGATAATGTTATATTGTTGTAGTTTTCAAAAGGACTAGTACAATTTAAAAGGGAAAGGATTTATCCAATATAATTTACCCACCCACCTCAATTTTTTGGAACCCTTGGTTTGGTCCCATTATCTATTGAATAAAAAATGAGTTTAGGAAGCTTTAAATTGAATGCAAATGAGACATTTTGCAAGAATCCATTTGTTGTTTGCACAATAAAAAGTTTGGAGTTGAGAGAAACTAATAGAGATTTATATATTTAGATTCACCATCCACTTATAGGTGCAACCAAAAAATTATTAGGTTCTATAAAATATGAGAAACACTATGTCAACGTTTGACACCTTTTGGCTCTTAGGTCTCTTAAGAAAATTTATTGTATTTATATTGATAAAAAAGATCACGTCCTTTTCCAAAAGAGTAGAATCTAATATAATTAATCTACCTACTTTGATGTTTTCATCCCTTTAATTTGATAGTATGAGGTTCATAACAATAATATATTTCCTTACACCCTTACATTGGATGTAAATCATGTACATTATAAAATAATGCATTCATTATTGGCATGGTGAAGTGATTTGGATTTGGGGGACACTTAGATAGGATGTTATAGTTAAAATTGGATTCTACCTTTAGGTGGAAATATAATATTCTGAGGTGTCATGGATTCTCACAATTTTTGTGTTAGGTTTTGGCACATTTTTTATCTTAGGGACCACTTAAGAGACTTTGCTATAAATTGGGATTCCTAGGCCATGAAAGGATGCTTCCACTAGTATTCACCTGATTATGTACATTGATAATTTGACATGCTCAATTTGGTCCCAATAATTGTATAGCAAAAAATATGAATTTCAAAACCCTTACAATGAATGCAAATAATAAATTTTGTAAGAATGTATTTTTTGCTAATATGGTTAGGTGGTTTGGAGTTGAGGGAAACTAAGATAGTTTATTATATACAAACCTAAAATTTAATTTTAGGTATTAAAACAATGTTTCTAGGTACCATAAATTCTAAGAATTGCTACATCAAAGTTTGACACTTTTATGCTATTAGGTTTGTTAAGAGACTTTAATAGATCACTATAGCTTGAAAGGATAGAGACTAGGTTAAAAATGAAAAGTTTTCTCCACTATAATTCACCTACCCACATTGGTATGTTCAGACCAATAATTTGGTCCTACGATATGCATAATAAAAATGTGACTCTTAGCATACTCACACTACATGCAAATGAGGAAATTTTTAAGGATTCTTTAGATTTCAACATGATCAAATAGTTTGGAGTTGAGGTAAGTTTTGTAGGTTATTTTAGTTGGATTCCAAATCCATCTATAGGTATATTTTTATATAGATTCATAGATTCTAATAATTGTCATGTTAAATTTTAGAGCTTGTTTTCTCTAAGGTCTTTTAACAAACTTTGTAATATTTTTGTAGCCCAAAAAGATCAAGAACCTTCGATAATGAATGGATGAGTTAACTATAATTCACCTACCAAAATTGATGTGTTCACACCCTCAATTTTGTCCCATGAGGTGCATATTGAAATATTTCTCCTTGCAACCTTACATTAGATAAATGATATACTTTGTAGCAATGCATCCATTGCCAAGATATTAAAATAATTTGAATTTTAGTGAATTTGAGATGGGATATTATATATAAGTATAAAATTCACTTGTAAATATAAATAAAACATTCCTAGGTGCTATAAATTATGAGAATTGTCAAATAATAGAACTTTTCTACTCTTAGGTATCTTAAGAGACTATCAAATAAATATAGACTGAAAATATTGAGAAAAATTACAAATAAAAGGAATCCTCTACTAGCACTCAACATTACATCTCTATGTGTTGAAAACCTTGGTTTGGTATGGAAAGGCACATAATAAAAATGACTTGGCATCCTTATATTAGTCATAAATAAGGTATTTTGCATGAATCCATTCATCGTTGACTTTCTCATATGGTTTGGAGTTGAGGGAAACAAAAATTGACTATTCTAGTTAAAACGAACATCCACTTACAAGTACAAAAAAAAATCCAAGCTGTCATGGATTATGATAACTACTGCATCAAAGTTTAGTATGTTTTTCTATGATGTCTCTTAAGAGACTTTATTGAATCACTATAGCATAAAAGGATTGAGATCATTCAAAAGAGGATGGCGGCCTCCAAAAAACTTTGTTTTCCCACCCTAACATGTTGATAGTGTCAATTCATTCCCACAAGGTTTATAATAAAAAATATGACACTTGGAACTCTTACACTAGACATAAATGAGCTACTATGAAATAGTACGTTTGTTGCTATAAACTAATAATTTGTATTTAAGATAAATAGAGAGATATTATTTTATTTTCACCTCACATCCATCTATAGGTACAAACAAGACATTATTATGTCTAATGGGTTCCAAGAAATTTTGCATCAAAGTTTGATTCTTTATTTCTCTTAGATCTCTTAAAATACTTTGCTATATTGTTCTACCATAGAAGGATAAGAACCATTAATAAAATAAATGATGCCTAAATTAGCATTCAAAAGCCCTTCTCAATGTGTTGTAACATTCAATTGTGTCCCATAGAGTGAAAAATAAAAAATAAACATGACTCTTCAAACCCTTACACTAGATGTAAATGAGGCATTATCTAATAATGCATTTATAATAATCACGATCAAATAGTTTAAAATTGAGAAAAACTAAGATAGGTTATTATAGTGAGAATAAAAATTTACCTATAGGTTCAAAAAATATTCTTAGGTTCCATTTATTTTGAGAACTACTGTGTTAAATTTTGGCACTTATTGCTCTTAGGTCTCTTAATAATTTGCTAGATAATTATATCTTAAGAGATCAATTGCCATTTGACAATGAAAAAGGGCCTATAATATGATTCAACCACCATATTAATTTTTTCACAACCTCATTTTGATCTTGTCAGGTGTACTAAAAAGTATTGACTCTTGGTAGCCTTACATTAGACTCAAATAAGGTATTTTGTAAGGATTCATTTTCTAGAATAGAGAGCCGAGAGCAGAAGGCTACTCTAATCTACCTCATTTTGGACAAGCGTCTAAGGTCAAGGATAGAGAATGAATAGCACTCTTAGTGATTTTTTTACTCTACTAACCTGAGAGTGAAGTTGGGACTAAGAAAGCAGGTTTCTAGAATCCAAATTGTACCTTGGACAACTCTCTACTAGAGGACAACAATGTAGATCAGGAATGATAGGGTGGTGTGTTGGCATCTTGCAGATGTGTTGGTGTCCATATACAAAGAAAGTGAAAAAGGATAGGGAAAATGATAGAAGACCTACTAACCACTTAGGTGTCAAAATGTGAAACAATAAAAAAAATGCTAAATGCTAGAATGGTGGGATAACTAAAAAAGATTATATAAAAATGACAAGAAATGAAGGTGACAAGGATTAACACATGAATATTCCAATTCTCTAGACAGCTCCACACCAACGTATACCTACACCTAGCCAAGAGAGAGAAACTTTTGGGGCTGAATAGGGGTTTTCCACATTCAAACCCCCGCTTTGGTGTTTCCACCTCCACAGATAGCCAAATAGATAGATATGTAGAAATATGCTAAAGAAAATGATACTAGAATAAAAATAAAACCAATCACTACAAGAGACACTATGCTACTCAAATCCAACAACAAAGTAGTAATAAAAAATTGTTACCAACCTCGACCAAAGGCAGTCAAGGCCAATGAGGGAGGAATGCAAGTCCACAACTATGACATAGTCGACGTAGCTGCAACAATATCGAAATCAGTCTCACAAGACACCAAGCTACAACTTTTGTCGTAGATGTGAAGAATGTTGTGATTATTGTGATCATGAAGCTAGTAGTGCAGCAAGTAGATTGAGTATGGAGCAAAATGTGAAGCTAGAGTGAAAGAAGGTCAAGAATTGCTAAAGAGATCAAGAACTGCTAATAAGATGGATTTAAAATGTAGCATAGCCATTTGAAGAAGGTTTAGGAGGGAAGGATTTTTTCAAGTTCGACGGGAAGGTACAGGGATGTTATATTTTATCACCAATGGAGAATGTAATGCCTCTGTAGATTCTAGAGGTAGGAATCTTATCAGGACAACAACATGTCGCGTAGATATCTACACACCACGTGCATGTCCTAGACAAAAAATCCCCCATCGATACTAAAAACAAGTGCCAAGTGGATGGGGTACGAAATGAGGATGTGGAATTTATTTGGTCAGATTTAATTTTTCTAAGGTGAAGGGTGTAAAAGGGGAATTTGCAAGAGGGGTGCAAATTTTCTCCTATAGATTTTGCCCCAACTTTAGCAAAAATGAGTGTCAATGAGTGTTCGATAGAGTAGATCGAAAGAGTTTAGAAATGTATACCTAAACCGTCAAGGAAGTAGACTGCAATCTGGAAAACTAGAAAGTGTAGGGCAAGAAAATAACTTCACGGGTACTCTCTCCTAAGGAGATTCAAACAAAGTGCACTAGAGGCCCACAGACCAATGATGGACAAATCTCATAGGATCTAAGCACTTCACAAGTCCTCAAACCTACAAAGAAGGAACCCCTAGGTACCCTCTCCTAGAGGAATCCCAATGTGAGTGGACTCTACAGAGTTGAATTGGAAAGAAGATTCACAGGTGCACATCCAAAGCAACATGTTAATCTACAAATAAAACATGTTAGAAAACAAAAATAAGCCACATAGTCAGACAAGGAGATAGTCAAAAATTGAAGGAGAAGCTTTCAAAGGGATCCTGAGTGGGAACCTAGTGCAGGAGCACCCATAGGTTACATTGGTTGTCTAGAAGGTCATGTCTTGGGAAATTTTGTTTATCCCAACTTATCAATCTATTCATGTTCATTTATGTTTGTGCCTTAGTGGAATTTTTGATTGGGTTTTGATCTAATGAAGGTCATGTTGACCATAGAATAGGCTTAAGATTTTAGCTCAAGTGAGGTTTAGGACCTTTTAGACCTTTTAGGAGTTTCCTTTCAAAATTTTGAAAATAAAGCTCAATGGAAGCTACAAGCGGCCTAGGAGAGTCCAAGGGAGAGGGTAACTGAATTGGAGATCCTATTTATGGGATGCATCAACATTTTTGTGAGGTTGGAAAGCATTTCCATTGTTTAAAGTTTTGAAATCAAGAAAAAGATTATGTGAATTCAATTTGAAATTCTGGTTTTTGGCATTGTTGTGATGTTTTGTTAGATCATTTTGGCACTGTAATTCATGCATAATGTAGGATAGTAGCTCTTTGGATTATGTGTGGCATCAGATGGCTTGTTAGTGTAAGTTTAACTTTGTGTGTAGTTAGTTTTGGTTTTCAACTGTTGCTGGTTTGAACCAGGCAGTTTGTTAAGAATGGAGGTTTAGTTCACTTTTCCAGTATACAAATTGTACGGCCCTTTGGGAATAGTGACTACACTACATGTTTGTAAATATGGTAGGAGTTAGTACTCTTGAAAACACAAGAGCTTTTGTGGAGGTCTTCTCCTAGGCGAGCTAGGGAAGAGCTCGGCTAGGGAAGGCTAAAGTACAGAGCACTAAAAATTGCAAAGGTATGATTGTATGGAAATTTTCCTTTTGGAGAGGGAAGATGTGAGGCTTACCAAGCTATAATAACAAGGAGGAGACTCCACCAATACATCTGGTGAGGGAAAGACTTGACAGTCTGCAGTGAGGTCAGGAAAAGGGTTTTAAAAGGCCTAGTTTTTTCCAATTCTAGATTGGAGCTTTGTATGGCCAGTTGAGGCCCAAGGCCCCAATAATCTTTGAGTGGTGGGCATAAGAACTAGGAATCCCAAGAAAATATTGGGGTTTACATGGAAGAACCTTGTGGAAAACCCTGATCCCTCGGAGAAGAAAACCTAGGTTCTAGGCCTAAATGAGGGTTTGGTGAAAGTGACTAGAAAATGGAGATAGGTGGACCCCTGCTACCCTTGCTAGGATGGACTGAAGCCTTTGAAAGCACCTCCACACCTCTATAAAACTAAATTCAATAATTGGAGGATTAGTAGACTTTAGGGTGGATTAAGGGCTAGAGCAAGTGTTACAAAATAGCACCAAGTGTTGACTTGGAAGGAAGAACTTTATTGATAGTTGGGTTGGCAAGGAGAACCAAGGGAACCTAAAAAGGAAGGGGTCCTATAGGTTATCAAAGGTGGAGAAAAACACCCTAGAGTTCTACCAAGAAAGACGTAGAGCATGAATCAGTGATTGATTCATCCAACCTCCCTATCAGAACCCTTCAAAAGAAGAGGGGTCCACTCAAGGGACACACTTTTTGAAAGAGATAAGTGTATTTTTTGCAAATAAATTCATCATCAATGAATCCTTTTGAAATATTTTCACTTCATCAAGGAATTTGAAAGGAATAAATTCCCCTCACAAGGGGAAGGTTAGAACTTCACCCATAGGAGAAGGTGATCCCTCCTTGGAGGAATTTTTTTCAAATTCTTTCTTTACGAACCCATGATGAAGGAAAATATTTTGCTACAGACCTATCCTTGTTGTGGAATGTGATTTAAAAAAAATATTTTAGAAATATTTTCAAGAAAAGATTCATTAGCCACCAAATGAATTTTTTTTAAATCAAAATGGCATGATAGCTCCCCTTAGGATGGTGTGTGTCGAGCACAAAGACATGTGACATCCTAAGGAGAGAAAAGAATGAATGAAAAATTGATGTTGCAGCCCACGAAACATAATGAGATGTAACCATGGTAATTTTGTTGCACACACAATGGACAACACATGAGCACCATAACATCACAAAGAAATCAAAGGAGATAAGTGGTAAGAAATAAAATACAATAACATCATGAACAAGGGTTAGGGGTGATCTGATATTTATGGGTCAAAGCTACTTATAAATATAGATAAATGGATATAATAATATATAAATGAACCATCATCAACCCCCTATTATATCAAGCCATATGAATAAAGGCATGTGAAAACAATATGGAAATATAAAATTGGGTCAACATGGAAGGGAGGCCTAAATTTCCCCCACTTTTCATTGTCCCCAATTATCGAAAATCAATACACAATTGAGGAAGAATGATGTGACAAATAGAATAATTTTTATGACACAAAAAAATTATTGTATCCAAGCACTTACAAGGGTGACAAGGGTCATCCAGGAACATATAACACAAGCATAGGGGAGCACAAAAAAACACACAATCTAATCTATAGATAAAGAGGAGGTGCCCCTTAGTCCTCATCAACCAAGAGGACATCATTCTACCAATATAGATCATCATAAGGTGAAGGTGGACAATCCTGCAAGTGAAAAATATTAAGGGGGAACCCCCCAACCCTCCCGCAACAAGAGTGAAGGAAGAAGGCCCCTCGAGGTCTTCTCCGCTCAGTTTTTATGGGGTGAATGTCAGTGATTTTGAAAAGATCATTGTTAGGGTTGGGACCTCAGCCACATAATTAAACATGCACTTCATAGCATGGCCATGCGTTAACTCAATGAGAAAGGGAGGTAGCACCTGAGATCTACTGCTAGGCTCATAAATGAATCGGGAGCAATGAAGAACTCCAAAGATGATGGGGCTTCCTCTATCACTAGGATGACACAAGCCAACATAGAACCACCTTTCGAGGAAGGTGAACCATTCTTCTAACCACCATTACTATCAAGGTCATCCTCCGTCTTCTGCTTCATTAAAGAATGCAAGATCCCTACGGATGAAGTAGAAGGCATGAAGGAAAAGGAGAAAACCATGGTGGACACCACCAATTTATTCATCATTTCCATGGGTTTTGAGAATGGTGAGATGTCTGGGAGGGACATTAGAAGGGGTGGCTCAACTGAAGGAGAAACAAACACCTGCACCCTCTTTAGGTGATAATCATTTACGCTCATAGTGAAATCCAGAAGAAAAACCGAAGTTGAAGGAATTGAAGTAGAGAGGATGGAAGAGGAGGACACAGTAGAAGGTGTCAAATCAGGAACTGTTGACTCCTCTTCCATCTTCTATAGGATTGATTTCTCAATGGCTAGAGCCTTCCTCTAACATTTATGCTCATGCACAAGGCGGTTCTTGCAACTCCAGGAACTAGAGGCCAAAAGATGAGATGGGATAGAAGACTCATGTTTGACCATCAGAGTATCCATCATGGTCATTCCCGAAGGAGGAAGAGACTCTTGGATGTGAACATGAGGAAGAGGTTGAGAGGATGATGGAACAACAGTTGGGGGAGCTAGCTCTAACACCTCAGTGTTGGGCCTCTTCCCATTCACTGCCTTAGAGGCAGGAGCAGTAGGAGATTGTGGAGGCCAAGACATAGAAAACACTCCATGGGAACCCTTCCCCTTACTGTATGCATCAGGATGAGGTCTCATGGGTAAGATAGGAAGGTTAGATACTTGACACTTGGCTTTTCGCTAGGTGGGTACCATCAGGCTCTCCAACAAATGCCTAGGAGCAGAAGATGATGGTGCCACAATAGGGTGAGGGAGTGATAGGTGGGACAATGGGAGAATTAGAAGACGAAGGTCCTTGGCATGCTTCTCCTCTTCCCTCTTTCAAGCCAAGGCATCCTCACACTCCACCTTCATGCAAGCCCTATGTGAAATGGAATAAGGAGAAGGAGGGTATCTCACCTTAGGCGTTATGCACCCACTCTTGTACTTTACATAAGTTCGGTACAAGAGGTTCATCCTAGGAGGAAGTAGACCAATGGGCGTTGGCTAGAAGTGATCCAATGAGTATCCCCCACTCATAATCAATGGCATATAGCTGGTGTCATGGACTACATGCATCGTAACCTCATGGGAAAACTTCAGACACTTATGAACTACTGAGGGAACTACATTCATGGCAACCAACTAGGGGATACCTAGTTTCGCTTTGAAAATATCAGACCCTGGGATAATGTCAAAAAGTGCATTTAAATATCTAGTTCCAACTAAGACTGACAAGATGATGCAACCAATGGGAGGGACGGAAATCCCATTGTGTGTATGAATAGTGCTCCTAGATTCATCATACCCATCCTTGTGTTAGAAATTAATCAACATAATCTCCTCAGTGATGGCATTCACCTGACACATAGGGTCAACAAGAACACCCATTACAGTGTTTATGTTGATATGTGTGGGGATGTATAAGGGAGATGGTTCTCTGTTATAATTCATCAACAAGTCCTACGAGGTGAATTTTATGGCAAGGGATCCACTCGCAAGTTGCACAAATGGGATGGGTAGATGTAAAAAGGAGGCCATTTCTTCGTACAATAAATAGAACTTTCACAGGGCCCCCAAGGGTTTCGCAACTAGATGGTGACCCACTTAAGGTTTTGTTTTGTGATTATTCTGGAACCTTATATCTATGCCACTAGGGGTAATAGGTTGGGTTACCAAGCTAAGTGCCTTGCAACACTCACACCCACAACACTCCTAGGATACAAGGAAAGGGTCTTTCAACACTACTAAATGGAACCAAAATGGTTCACATCGGGCTCACCAAAATGTAGAGGTGGACCAACCACACCAAGGCTCTAGGTCACTGAGAGCTAAGATAAAAACATTGCCCTAATCTACCTCAATTTGGACAAGTGTCTCAAGTCAATGATAGAGAATTAAGAGAACTCTTAGTGCTTTTGTCACTCTACTAACCCAAGAGCTAAGTTGGGACTAAGTGAGCAAGTTTATGGAATCCAAACTATACCTCAGATATCTCTTTGCTAGAGGATATCTATGTAGATTGGGGATGATAGTGCAGCATGTTGGCATCTCATATATGTGCCCATGTTTGTATGGATAGAAAGTGGAAAAGGATAAGGAAAATGATTGAATACCTACTAATAGCTTAGGTGTCGAAATGTGAATTAATAACAGAAATGCTAAATGATAGAATGGTGAGATAACTAAAAAAGATGATATAGAAATGATAAGAAACAAAGGTGGCATGGATTAACTCATGAAGAGTCCAGTCACTGACAAGCTCCACATGAATGTGTACCTACACATAGAAAAGAGAGGAAAAATTTTGAGGTTGTATAGGGGTTTTCCATAGTCAAACCCCCACTTTGGTGTTTCCACCTCCACAAACAACTAGATAGATAGAAATGTAGAAATATGCTAAATAAAATGATGCTAGAATGAAAATGAAACCAATTACAACAAGAGATACTATGCTACTCAAATCCAACAAAAACGTAGTAATACAAAAGCATTACCATTCTTGACCAAAGGCATTCAAGTCCAATGAGAGGAATTCAAGTCCATAGCTCTGGAAAAGTCAACATAGTCATAACAATGTTGAAATCAGTCTCGCAAGACACCAAGTTGCAGCTTCTATGGTAGATGTGAAGAATGTTGTGATTGTTGGGATTATAAAGCTACTAGTGTAGCAAGTAGCTTGAGTATGGAGAAAAATGTGAAGATAGAGTGAAAGAAGATCAATAATTGTTAAAGATATCAAGAACTACTAAGAAGATGGACTAAAAATGAAACATAGCCATTTGAAGAAGGGTTAGGAGGGAAAGAGTCATTCAAATGTCAGCAAGAAGGTGTAGGGGCATTAGGTTTCATCGCCAATGGAGAACGTAAAGCCTCTAACGATTCTAGAGGAAGGAATCATGTCAAGATGGCATCACGTCACATAGACGTCCGCGTACCGTGCACACATCCCAGATAGAAATTCCCCACCAATACTAAAAACAAGTGCCAAGTGGATCGGGTATGAAATGAGGACATGGAATTGCTTAGCCAAATTTGATTTTTCTAAGGTGGAGGGTGTAAAAGGGGAATTTGCAAGAGGGTTGAAAATTCACTCCTATACAAGAGTTAAGATAAATTTATATATTTTATTGTAGTTAAAATTAATTCCTACTTATATATTTAAATAAAATGTTCCTAGGTACCACAAGTTCCAAGAACTATTGCATCAAATTTTAGCATTTTCTCTTAGGTCTCTTAAGTGAATTTGTTAAATTTTTATAATCTAAAAGGATTAGGACCCTTCAAAAATGAAATGAGGCCTTCACTTTTATTCACCTTTCCACCTTGATAGATTGACACTCTCAATTTGGTCCCACAATGTGCAAAATAAAAATATGACTCTTGGCACCCTTACATTGGATACAAATGAGGTATTTTATAAGATTCATTCTTTATTGACATAGGAACATTATTTATATTTGAGGGAAATCAAGATATTTTATTGAATTTAGACCTAATATCCACTTGTAGGTGTAAGTAAAATAGTCCTAGGTGTCATGAATTATGAGAAATATTGTGTAAAATTTTGACACTTTTTTCTTTCTTAAGGGGATTTTTGGAATTATTATAGCTTGAAAGGATAACAACACTTTGGAAAGAAAAAGGATTCTCCATTAGAATTCACCTATCCAATCTAACATGTTTTCACTCTTAGTTTGACCACTCAATGTGTATATTGAACATATCAATATCTTGGCACCCTTACACTAGACATAATAAGAAATATTTTAAAAATACATTAATTTCTAGTACAATAAAATATTTTTGAGTTGGGGGAATCAATATAGTATATTTTAGTTAGACTCAACATAAAAAGTTAGTTGCAAATAGAACATTCCTAAGTGTCAATGATTTTGAGAACCATTATGTCGAAGTTTGATTATTTTTTCTCTTAGGTCTCTTAAGAGAATTTATTGGATTTAAATAGCCTAGAAGGATTAGGATCCTTCAAGAAATAAAAAGAGGCATGCAATAGAATTTGACCACCCACCCTATAAATTTTTCATCCTATGTTGAATCCTAGGAGATTCAAAATGACAAGTATGACTCTTGTTTCCCTTACAATAGAAATAAATAAAGTATTTTATACCATTACATTCATTTATAGCATGACCAAATGGTTTAGAGTTGAGCGAAACCAATTTATGAGTCATTATAATTAGATTTGGCATCCACTTCTAGGTACATAATAGTCTTAGGTTCCATAGATTTTGAGAACCATTGTGTAAAAGTTTGGGAATTTTTCCCTCTTAAGTCTCTTGAGATACTTTGCTAGATTTATATAGCTCAAAAGGATCGTGATAAAAACAAGGCCTCCATTAGCATTTACCCTTCCACCCCAATTTTTTGCACTTTTTTTTCAGTATCATGAGGTGCATAAAAAAATATGAGTCTTAGCACCCTTACACTCAATGTAAATGAGTTATTTTATAATAATACATTTATAATTGACATGATCAACTATTTTTTCATTCAATATCACATGTAGAAATAGTGATAGGCCTAAAAATAATTTATATATCACTTAGATCTAATTAGTAATGTTATGTTTTCTTAGGTCATATGATTTTGGTTAAGTCATGAAGGTTTTCATGAAATTTTGATATAGTCATAACCTTCTCAAAATCTCAAAGGTACACTAAATGATGAATTGTAGTACCCCTCACATTTCAACTTGTAGTTGCAAGATCAATGTTTCAGCTTCATAGTTTCCTCATAATTTTTATTTTTGATCTTATTATTTCTATAAATGATGTGTATGAACTACCACATCTTTGAGATGAAATTTCTTAGTATGTCAATTATTAGAGTTTGATATGTTTATATGGTTGGTTTATCATTATGCTTGAATTAAGTGATGTGCATTATGTATGCAATTATAAAATGCTATCATGATTATTGATGTTCAAAAGAAATAATCTATAGGATATATGTATGAATGTTATTTTATGCTTTATGCTATTGAACCACATTGGGTGATTGTGTTGTGCTTTGGCTATATATTCATTAAGAAGGTACCCTTAGCATGTGTTGAGTGGTTACATGTACAAGCTTTTTTCTCCACCAGGTTTGAGTTATTCCTAATGGTGGTTAATTTGGAGATGCCACAATGGTCCTCACTATCTATTCCCTGATCATACTCGAATCCAATATGGTATGTATCATGTTTGACCTTATGTGAATTAGTATTTGACTTAGGAATTATTTCATAATCATAACATGTCATGAATGACTTGTAAATTTCTAGTTTAATTCATGGTTTAAATTCCATCTTTTCCATAAATGAAAGTTTATAAATTTAAATGATTTGTGTAGTGATTATTGAAATATTTTTTGTGTTTCAAGAAAAGGGGAAATAGAAATTATTTTAAGTTTTATTTAATTATTTATGAAATTTAGTACGTTGGGAATGCTTGTTTGGTTTCAATTTAATCGTATTTGATTAATGAATATAAATAATTTAATAAGGAATATCTTATTTTTGTTTGAAATGATTCAAATGTTAGCCATCAAAATATTTATGTGTTTTGGGAAAATGCAAGAAAATAATATAATAAATAAATAAATAAAAGTTACTATTTAGTTTAATTGTAGAGATTTCATTGGGGTTAGGGTATTTTTATGCTCAATTTAATCATATGGATTAAAATGACCTCAAAATATTGAATGTGAATGTTTTATTTATATTTGGAAAATTTTAAAAAATAAAGAATCAAAAATAGAGAAATAGGAAAAATAGGAAAATTGTAAATAGGAAAAAAGGGCATTCTTTTAATTATTATGTTTTTTGAAGAAAATGGGTGTGCAAAAACCCTCTCTCCTTTGAATTATTGTGTTGATTATTGGGCATACATTTGTGGGTGGATTTATGTGAGAAGGAAATGGGAAGGGAATTTTCTCTTGATTGGGTTTATGCTTTCGTGTGGTGTGTTGTGAGTACTCTTCAGTAGTTTATTTTTAAAATTTTGAGGTAAGTTCTTTATTTCTCCTCCATTATTCATCATTTTTATTTCAAATGGATTGTAACTAATTATTGGAGTATTAAACACTTTCAATTCTCTTTCAAAATCAAAATTAGAGTAGTTTTAAATTTTATTTTGATTTTTTTTAAACTCCATTTTGTACCCTCATTTTGGAATTTTTTTCCAAAAATCATAGATATGTGATCTTAAACTTAAAAGTGTGTTGTTGGGCATAGTTAGAGCCAAAGGGTATTTTTACAATTTTTAAATTGGAGAAATAAACTTTGAAGAAATTTTAATGGGGTTTCAAAACAATTTCTTGGTTTTTGGTATATTTGAAAATGAGAAAATTATTGAAATGTACAAGACAACTGAGAGGGAGGGGTGAATTAGTTGTAGAAAATTAATTTACTTCTAACTTTAATTAATTCCACTTTAACTCAATTTTTTATTAAGTGTAAACATGAAATGTAGATAACATAAAGAAAACAACAAAGACACCATATTTATGTGGAAAACCCAATGAGGGAAAAACCACAGTGAAGATTAGCTCACAATATAGTAATAATGCAATACTGGATACAAAGGCTCACTGTCAGAGGGCTCACTGCCTACAATAGGACTCACTGTCCAAAAGGAGGCGCACTGCCTACAAAAAAAGACACATAAATAAAGATCCACCATAGAGGTTCCACACATTCACAACTTGATCAAAATATTGTAGACACCATCAACTCACTACTTTCAGGAATCTAACACATCAAAGTATTGTTGCCTTGATTCACTCTTGCACACTCTATTTTTTGCACTTGTTTGCACACTTCACTTGCTTGACATACAATTCGCAACATCTTGATTTTCTTTTATACCATCTTCAAAACTAGAAGAATCCTCCAAGGTCAACTAAACATTCTTAAATTTACAAATTCAAATTATGTCAGCTACTCAACATTCTCACGATGGATAAGAATGAGAGAGGATCAATTACACATTTAATTAGGACCCAAAAAACATCTTGGATCAATCACATGTGCTTCCTTAATTCGATGCAAAATATTTATGTAATGTGTAGACACCAGGTCGACCAAACCTAATGAAAACACCAATGATCTCTGAAGTACATGCATCTCCAGCAAGATGATCATGCGTGGATCACTCAACATGCTTCACTAGATATTTTACCATCTCGGGTACATCCACAACAACTGCAACAATCTTCATTCGTAGAATATTCTTCAACAGTCCAACCAACAACACATAGGAGCTCTAGAGCAAGTCTTTTGGAGTGACCAATCATAAGTAGTTCCAGAACATAGAAAAAATCAATATGAATCATCTCCTCGATCTGCAAGATCTGAAACCAAATGCCAGAAGACTATGGAGCCAAAAAATATCTCTTAGCCCACAAACAAATAGTTATGTCAAACCAGTTCACACAACAATGAACACATCTTTCACTCTCCATCAATCCAAAAGCTAAAACTCGGGATATATTATCCATTGAAGCTCATGAACACAACTATAGATCCGCACAGGCATAGGATCAACATAGAAGAAATGTATAGCACAATATCGGAGCACACTCAGAACACACTCAACACTACCTTCATTATTTCTTAAATATTCTCAAAAGCACTTGGCAAAAACAAAACTACAACTTCATAAATATAGCTCCATGTACTCTAAGCAATTCTACAGTATCTCAACTATACAAGTACCATCTGCAATCAAACTAAACTATGTTGACATCAATGAAAACACCACCAAACACATTCATACTAGCAACAATCTCCCCCTTTGTCATTGATGGCAGCACATGATGTGAAAAACCATCAAAGAATACATACATAATCTTGTGCTTCTTCTTCTCTCATCTCCTTACAAGACTCTCTCCCCCTTTTCAACTTATTCACATGAATTTCTCTCCCCCTTTGACATCAATGGCAAAGGAAATTTTTTGCATGAAAACTCTTGCCATATAAAGATCTAATCACTCCCCCTTAGGAGTGCACCCACATCACATACTACAACAATGCACCTCTCTACTCCCCCTAAGGAGTAGACCACAATCATCAGTCTAAATCAAAAGAAACTGTGAATCCATTGGACTGATGCACCTCCATGTGCACTTAGTTTAAGGAATGAGAGGAAGTAACCCCTACCTTCCCCCTGAGATACTCAAAAGTATCTTTCAGAAGGTCCTTAGTGAATATGTCAATAATTTGTTCCTTGGTAGGTACATATTCAATTCTAACTTCATTCTACAACACCTTCTCCCTTAAGAAGTGATACCCGATAGAAATGTGCTTTGTCCTAGAATGTATCACTGGATTCTTCAAAATGTTTATAGTACTTGTATTGTCACAAAAGATAGAGATAGGCTCATCACACATCACACCTATTTCCTTCAAGGTTTGCTTCATCCAAAGTACCTATGTACAATAAGATGTTGAAATACACTCATCTTTTTCAGTGGATAAAGAAATTGAATCGTGTTTCTTACTCAACCATGAAACCAATCTTCCTCCAAGGAAGAATGCACTACCACTTGTATGTATCTTCTGATCATCTACACAACTAGCCCAATATGCATCAGTGTATACATTCAATTTGAAATAATTATCCTTCAGATACCATATCCCATAACCTGGAGTTCCCTTAAGATATTTGAATATCCTCTTCACAGTTGTAACATGTGCTTCCTTAGGTTCTACTTGAAATCTTGCAACTAAACATATTGCATGCATGATATACGGTCTAGTAGCAGTAAGATACATCAGTCCACCAATCATAGATCTATACATGCTCTGATCAAATTTAGTGGATCCATCATCCTTACTCAACTTATATCTAGTTACCATAGGGGTACAAACTAGTTTGAAATCATCAATTCCAAACTTCTTCAAAAATTCCTTACCATGTACTTAGATTGTGAAATGAATATCCCCTTTTCAGTTTGATTTACTTGAAGTCCAAGGAATAAATTCAACTCACCAATCATAGACATTTCAAACTCTTTTTGCATCTCTTCTGCAAATTTTTTACACATACCTTCATTTCCATCAAATATAATGTCATCAACATATACCACAACTATCAACATTTTGTTTTTCTCAATTTTGAAGTAAATATTGTTGTCTGCAGACCCTTTTTTGAAACCTTGATGTGTTAAGTATCTATCCAACCTTGCATTCCAAGCTCTGGGATCCTATTTAATTCCATATAGTGCCTTTTTTAACTTGCAAACCATGTATGATTTGTCTGATAGTTGGAATCCTTTCAGTTGCTCCATATATACTTCTTCTTCCAATTCTCCATTCAAAAATGAAGACTTGACATCTATCTGGTACACTTTGAAGTCTTTATGAGCTGAAAATGCCAAGAACATCTAAATGGCCTCCATTCTTGCAACTGGTGCAATTGTCTCTTCAAAATATATTCCTTCAACCTATGAATAACCTTTGCATACAAGTCTTGCTTTATTCCTTACCACTTCACCATCTTCATTCAACTTATTTCTAAATACCGATTTTGAACCAATTGCATTCTTGTTTATAGGTCTAGGGACTAGTTCCCATGTCTCATTCTTCTCTATGTGTTGCAGTTCCTCTTTCATTGCTCTAACCCAACTTTCATCATTACATGCTTCACTCATAGTCCTAGGCTCTATATTAGAAAGTGAACAAAAGTTTACCTCAACCAATTTTCTTCTTGTATTTAGACCTTCACTCATGTCTCCAATTATATGTTCCTCCAGATGATTTCTATGTACATATTTAGAAGTCTTAGGTGTAGGTTCTGGAATCTCCTCTTCATCACTTTGTTCTTTCTCTTCCTTTTCTTCTTCTTGCACTTGCTCACAGATAGGATCATCTGGTTCAACTTCACTTATTTCTACTGGTTTTTACATAGCTTCATCAACTCTTACATTAGCACTTTCAACTATTTTCCTCATTCTTTTATTAAATCATCTATATGCCTTGTTGTTATTTGAGTATCCAAATAAAATTCCTTCATCACATCTAGCATCAAACTTTCCAAGATTCCCATGATCTCTTTTAATGTAACATCTACTTCCAAACACTTTAAAGTATTTAACAGTAGGATTTTTACAATTCCATAACTCATAACGAGTCTTAGTGCTATTACCTTTGATCTGAACTCTATTAAGAATGTAAACAACAATGTGGATTGCTTCTCTCTAGTACACATTAGGAAGATTTTCTTCTTTCATCATAGTTTTGGTAGCCTCTTGAACAGTCTGATTCTTCCTTTCCACAACTCCATTCTACTAAGGGGTTCAAGGAGCAAAATAATTTCTCTTTATGCCATGTTCTTCATAGAATGCATTAAATTTACCAGAAGTAAATTCTCCACCTCTATCAGACCTTAAACATTTTATTCTCAGGTTTACCTCATTCTCTACTCTTGCCTTGAATACCTTGAATCTATCAAGAGTCTGATCTTTCTCTCTAAGAAAAGTAACCCATGTCATCCTAGAGTAATCATCAATCAAGAGCATAAAATACCTGTCACCATTAATGCTTCATGTTCTTGTAGGCCCACATATGTTTGTATGAATCGATTCTAGCATTCCAGTAGATGATTTTTCCTTTCCTTTAAAACTACTTCTTGTTTGTTTTCCCAACTGAAAACTTCTAAAAATTAAATTTGAAGGCTTTGTGATTCTAGGTAGATCTCTAACAACTTCCTTAGAACTAATCTTGATCATATTTTCAAAATTTACATGTCCCATCCTCCGGTGCCATAGACAACTTTCATTAATATATGAAACAAAACACTAACCATCACCAATATTAAGGTGATAGATGTTTCCATGAGTTCATCTTCCTGCTACTACCATAGTACCAGATCATTTTCTGATCTCACAGGTGTTATCCTAAAAAACAAGCTTAAATCCTTTGATACACATTTGTCCAACACGTAAAAGATTATGCATTAAACCCTTAACATAATAGACATTGTCAGTACTATGTTTTCCATAGTAATTTTTCCTTTACCAACAATCATAGCACCAGAATCATCTCCAAACATAACTATTCCTCCATAATACTTTTCAAGTTTAGTGAACTTACTCTTATCTCTAGTCATATGATTTGAACACCCACTGTCAATTACCCAAAACTCTTCATCCATCTAGCATGAAAATAATTTACCAGAGCACCTTTCATCTCATCCTTCTTGCTCTTTGGACCAAATTCCTTTGCACATCTTCCATGGTTAGCAAATACAGATTTACTTTTTAGGGCTAGAAATAAGCATTCATCTTTATCCTCCTCAAAATCAGAATCATCATCAGAAATTATTGCATCTTCTTTGACATAATACAATTTCTTGAACTTCTTATCCTTCTTGTCTCTATAATTATTACTATTATTATCCTTGTTCTTCTTGTGTGTAGCTCTATTAGGACATCTTGATGCATAATGACTAATATTTCCACAATTGAAACACTTAAAAGGCGACATACCTTTGTATTTACCAATACCTTTCTTCAATTTCCTTATGAAGTTTGCTTCCAACTCTTTTGAACCATCATCATCTGAGTCATCTCCTATCTTCTTTGATTTCAAGGTTGTTTCAGTTTTCTCCTTATCTCTTGCAAATTTACTCATCTTGAATGTAGTCAAGATACCAAATAGGTGGTCCTTGGTAAATGTCTTTGGATCATATGATTCTTCAATAGCAGAGACCTTGTCACTGTAATTCTCTAGTAGGTTCATCAAGATCTTCTCAATTATATCTTCATTTGACATGGTACCACCCTGATTCTTGATCTCATTTGCTACAAGTTCAACTCTCTAATAGTAGCTTGCAATATCTTCACCCTCTTCCATTCTCAAAATCTCAAATTTGTTTTTAGTTGTTAGCTTCCTTAACAATTTTACTCTATCATTTCCTTCATAAATTTCTTTCAATTTTTCCCATACTTCATAAGCAATTCCTAAAGAAATAAATTTTGTCCTTTCAGTTTTAGATAGAGCACTGAAGATAGCATACATTTCATTTTCATTCTCCTCATAAGCCACAATCTCATCTATAGAGTGTTGTGCAATTTTGCACACATGCCCCACATAAAGTGGGGACCCTCTCTTGGCCTACCTTTTTGGCCCACTTCTGTGGCTTGCCCCCTCTTTTGTGCTTATCTTTGAAAATCTTAGGGTTTTGGTCTTTGGTGCTTGCCTCGATTGTGGGTGCCTTTGTGTTGAGTTCTTGGTGGTTTTGGGGTCTTATGGATGTCCTCTCTGGGGTGGTCTTCTTTTTCCTTTTGTTTTCTCCCTTGGCATTTTTTTTTTGGGTCCTAAGGGTCACTTTCCTCCCTTAGGTTTTCCTTTGTTTGCCTTGTTCCTTTTGTTCTGTCGAAGGCAGAACCGGGATAGGACTTAACTCTGAACTTTGGCTAAGTTTTCATTTATTTTCCTATTCCCGTTCCGGCTCCGCTTCATGCTCTCTTGCTTTCTTCTTCATTTTGGTTTGTTTTGTCCTAAGGGAGGGTTTCCTCCCTTAGCTTTTCTTTGCTTCACTTTTTCCTTCATTCATCGGAGGCAGGACTGGGATAGGATCGAACTTTGAACTTACACAAAGTTCATGGTTTGGTTTTCATTCCCGCTTCGGCTCCGCCTCCCATGTTCTTATTTTTCCCACTATTTTGTTTATCTTCGGCCTTGGGGTTGGTTTTTGCCCTTGGGTTTTCCTCATCTCTCTTTTTCCTTCATTTTTCAAAGGCGGAACTGGGATGGAACCTAACTCTAAACTTTCACAAATTTTACGGTTTGGTTCCTCTTCCCATTTCAGCTCCACTTCCCGTGCCTTTGTTGTTTCACTGTGGTCGGCCTTCAGGTTGGTGTCTTTCCTTGGATCAGCTTTGGTATTCCTTTATTTCACTAGAACCAGGACTAGGATGGAACGTAACTTTGAACTTTTTCAAAGTTCACGGTTCGGTTCTCGTTCCTATTCCAGCTTTGGCTCTATCGGGGTTGGTTTTGGTTCCGCCTCTGCCTATTTTCCTCTTCGTTCCTGTTCCTATTTTGTCTCTACCTCCACATATTTTTTCTTTTGCCTGGGTTTGTGCATGATTTTCTTCCCTTGGGAATTCTAGTGGACCTACTTGGATTTTTATGATGTATTGTGCATTAATGGTGGCTTGTTTGGATGCAGATTTGATCGAGTTCGGGTTGTTGGGTGTACTTTGAAGATTTGGAAAGATTTTCAGGTGTAGTCAAGTGCACTTTGTGGCTTCTATCATGAAACCCATCCCCACATGCAAGTTCAATTTGGTTGGTGGCCATTAATGGAGGGCAAACATGACATGGTGGACTCAACTTGGTATGACTCAATTTGAGTCATTTGTTTTCCCAGCTCGAATCTAATCGGTGACTCATATTCCTCCTGGTGTTTGCATGAATTTTTGTTCATGCAGATGGAGCATTGATGGTGGGTGTGGCTCAAGGATTTGTTCCCCTAACTTTGTGCAATCCTAGATCGATCTGATGGGGTCCTTGTTTCATTTAGTACTTGATGATGAGTTACTGTTGGTTGTCGGGGTCGATTTGATTTATGGTCGAGCTTCTTTGTAACCCTAGCTCTAGTTCATGTGGGCATGTTCTATAAGTATGGCACTCTGCCTCATTTTAAAAGGTTCGGTTAGAATTGGCTAGGTTCAATTCAGATTGGAAGGCTAAGTCAGAAGACTTGTAATCTATAGATTTAGCAATAGAATAGCATGTAAGAAGATTAGAAGTTAGTTTTTACATTTCAAGCAAGTGTTGTAACAGACTGGAATTGTTGCAAATGTGATGATTTAGTACAAAGTGTAGACATTGTGTTATGACTACTGCCTTCTCTTGCATTGAATAATCTTGCATGGTTCTTATTCTATCTTTCAAATCACTTGAAAATGTTTGAATACATCTTAGGTTTAGTCAGTAATGCTTGTGATTTAATGCTTGGAGTTTTGTAGCAATCCCTGGTTCCTACTTTGGGTAGCTTCTTGATTGTGGGAATTTTGTCCAAGGTCAACCTGTACCTCATATTCATGTGCTTAGTTCAATTGTAGATATTCATTTAGTCTTATTGAATGAATGCCTACAGCCTAAAAATATTTAACACCTTAGAAGATTGCACTGTTTTCTGCAAGATTGTAGGTATAGCCTGGGTCGAACATAAATTAGTTTAAGGGATTGTTCTGTTCCAATTATTTCATAATTTGTATGATTAATATTATAAGTAGTGTTAACATTAGGACTTTTGAAACCCTCATCTTTTGTTGTTTCTTTTATTATTTAGTTAGAACTTGAAATTTAAGAATCATCATATCTTAAAATCAGATGAGTTTAGAGCTTCCAAAATTTATGCATAAGACCCCTTGTGATTACCAGCATTTTCACATTTTATCACTAAGTTTTTTCTACTGCATTTTCATGACCTGACACCTGTGAGACCTTGGGGTTATCTCTTTGTTCATAGAGACCAACCTTTCAAGAGAGATAGGATAACTTTTATTCTATCTAAGTTATTGATGTGTAGAAACACCAAACAACATAGAGGAAGGACCAGCAGATGGTGCAACATACTTTGTCTCCACAACTTTCCAGGTCTTGAAACCAAGAGAAACCAGATATCCTCTCATTTGTTCCTTTAAATCACTATAATAATCTCCATAAAAAATAGGGATTTGCAACTTGTGCACCATCTAATCTACCTCATGTAGTTAAGATTTTCAATGAGGAACCAGAGCTCTAATACCAATTTTTGAAATTCACAAGACAACTGAGAGGGGGGTGAATCAATTGTAGAAAATTACTTTACTTCTAACTTTAATCAATTCCACTTTAACTCAATCTATTATTAAGTATAAACATGAAATGTAGATAATAAAAAGAAAACACTAGAGACACCAGATTTATGTGGAAAACCTAATGCAAGGGAAAAACCACAGTGAGGATTATCTCATAATATAGTAATAATGCAATACTGGATACAAAGGCTTACTACCTAGATACAAATGCTCACTACCTACAATAGGACTCACTATCCAGAACGAGGCTTACTACCTATAGAAAAAGAAAAATAAATAAAGATCTACCAAAAGGTTCCACACATCCGTAGCTTGATCAGAAGATTGCAGACACCATCATCTCACTGCTTTCAGGAATCTAACACATCAAAGTACTATTGCCTTGATTCACTCTTGCACACTCTACTTTTTACACTTGTTCACACACTTCACTTTTTTGACTTACAATTCACAACATCTTGATTTTATTTTATACCATCTTTAACCCTAGAAGCATTCTCCAAGGTCAGGTAAACATTCTTTAATTTACAAATTCAAATTAGGTCAGCTACTCAACCTTCCCATGGTGGATAAGAATGAGAGAGGACCAATTACACATTTAATTAGGACCCAAACAACATCTTGGATCAATCACATGCTTCCTTAATTCGATGCAAAATATTTATGTAACGTGTAGACACCAGGTCAGCAATACATGCATCTCCAACAAGATGATCACACATGGATCACTCAACATGCTTCACCAGACATTTTACCATCTTAGGTACATCTGCAACAACTACAAAAATCTTCATTCACAAAATATTCTTCAACAGTTCAACCAGACCAACCAGCAACACACAGGAGCTCTAGAGCAAGTCTTTCAGAGCACCCAATCATAAGCACATTTTTCAAAACACAAAAAACATCAATATGAATCATCTCCCAGATCTACAAAATCTGAAACCAAACGCCAAAAGATCGTAGAGCCAAAAAATTTCTCCCAACCCATAAACAAATATTTTTGTCAAACCAGTTCACACACAGGTGAACACATCTTTCACTCTCCATCAATCCAGAAGCTAAGACTCTAGATATATTATCCATTGAAGCTCATGAACACAACTACATATCTGCACAAGCATAGGATCAACACAAAAGAAATACATAGCACAATAACAGAGCACACTCAGAACACACACTCAACACTACCTTCATTATTTATTAAATTTTCTCAAAAGCACTTGGCAAAAACACAACTACAAATTCATAAATATAGCTCCATGTACTCTAAGCACTTCTACAATATCTCAACTATACAAGTACCATCTTCAATCAAACTAAACTGTGTTGACATCAATGCCAACATTAATAAAACTACCAAGCACATCCATACTTGCAACAAAAATTGAATTTTTATATGAAATATGATGAATTTGAATGTTTGAATAAAACTATACTCTATGAATTATTGAAATAGTTCTTGTCAAAACATGTTATAAAACTCTAATGAAAATGAATTTTGTGCATTGATTTCCATGCCACATTTGTTGGAGGATGTGATGAGCTTAGGGTGTAGGTATTAGAGAGGGTTAGAGAAGTGGCTCCCAATGTGAACTTGACCCAAATTGGCATGTAGCTATTCATGGTGTGGGGATTTTTGATAACAAGTGAAAAATAATGAAACATGGATAATTAGATTTACCAAGATAATGGATATACCTCTCATTCCTTGAGTGCTCGTATAGGCTAAGGATGGTCAAGGAAGATAATCCACTCAAGGAGCATAAGAATTATAAGATCAATTACCCTCATCTATATGAGAGGATACTTGGTTTTACATTGAGCTCCACATGAGTGTCCATGATGAAACTTCATATCTTTCTCTCTAATATCTAACCCTAGTGTAGTTTGAGTAGTGCCTAAAAGATGATCATTTCCTTTTAAGTGTATGTTGTTGGTTATTTCATTGATGATTTTTCCCAATGATTATTCTTATATTACGATATTGGTGAGTTTTCCTAATGAAGTTTATGTGATGTTATAGTGGTGATTTTTCCCAATGTGGAAATGTGATATACCATTTGATCCATCTTGTGATTTTGGATGAGTGTTTTATAAGATGTGTATGTTGAGTGTATGACTTGAGTAATGTGTTTGTGAAATCCATATCGAAATGTGTTCTAATTGTGGCCCATGTGACCATATCCTATCATATAAGGATTGGATCTTTTGATTCCATGAGGTTAGATGGTGTGGTAACTATTGACATGGCAGTTTAATTTAGAACAACATTACATTGCCCAGTTATAAAGGTTTGATTATAGAATTCTTTCCTAAATTGTTTTCCTATTTGTATAAAGTTTTATGTAGATCGTAGATTAAGACATCAAGCTTTACAACTCTTCATTTGGTATTAGAGTGCTCAATGTTCTTATCATTGTGAACAAAAACATATTTGTGAAGTCATTGCAAAGTAATGATGGGAATAAGAAGAAAGAAGAGTTGAGTCATGAATGATGCAAAAAATCTCTAGTGAAAACCATTATAAGTTACATGTGAAATTGCATTTCCTTTCTCCATTTTTATGTGGGAAGGCATGTAAATGCTTAGAGAGGAGGTGTAATAATTTTAAAAGATAAATGATACTATTATTCTTTGTTGTTGTGTTAAAGTCGGGTATAAAATATGTGTGACAAATAAAGGTATTATGAAAATATTATTTATATTTAAATATATGTGTCAATCATTTATAATTCACACCATATTTCATAAATTTCTCCAAGCATGTGAGATGGAGATTGTATTTTCAAAAGAGGAAGTTATCAATTTCATTTTTTGTTGTTCTATGCATGATTAGAGGCAAAGAAAATCTGCATTGAAATTTCTTGCAGGGCTTGTTGTTAAGAAGGATTGTATGAGAGAATGGCATAAGAAAGTGAAGGTCAACTACCAAGTAATGTGCTTTATTTTTGTGTATTTTATTAATGGTAATTTATGAGTTGATATTATTTCATGATCAAAGTTAGTTAAAAGGTGTAAGAAGACAAACATTGTTAGCTAGTTTTTGAGAAGAATACTTGAGGAAAATGTAAAATTACATATCTAGAGGACAATGTTATGCCCAAGGTACAAGAAACCATAATTATGGAATGTCATCTTGGTTTCCTTAATATTTATTATTACTTGCTCTTAGGTAGCTATTATTCTAATGAAAATTCACTTGCAAAAAAAGGTTTGAGATGCCACCATCAACAGATAAATAGCTTTGTTAATTTTATGGAGTGAAGAGAGTGCATTATGGAAATTGTACTCAACAAGTATTGTGGATTTAATTTTCATACTTGGAGAATGAGAGTTAAAATGTAACTAATGAATAAAAATTTGTGGGGAATAGTAATAAAAAAATAAAATCCACCTATTGATGCAAATAAGTTATTGGATTGGAATAGTAGAGATGATAAAGGAAAGGTTATTATTAGTCTTTCTCTTTCTGACATTGAATTATATGATATAGATTTAGACAAATCGTCAATGGTAATTTGGGATGATCTAAATAAATTATTTGGAGAAAAAGAACTTAATGAAATGTTTTCCCTAAAACTTTATTTATTCAAGTGGGTAAGTGCACCAATCTGTGACACAATTTTGGCTCTTAAGATGCCACTTTTTTTCTGAAATCAGAAAAATCTGATTTGCACGAGAAAATGAAGATAGTTATGCTCAAAATTTCAAGATACGGCAACAAAAAAAGTTGAAGTGCTCCAAGTCTAGTTTCTAAGCTACTATTTTTTTTAAAAATTAATGAATATTAAGGGTCTCAAAAATGGGGGGGGGCAAAATAGGTCCTATTTTTATCAAAAAAAATAGCATAGCGCCTAAGGGCTCCCCCCTTTTTAATTAACTTTTTTTTAGAATTTCAAAAATCCCAATCATGAGAAATTAGCTAACACCATTTATTTTATCATCATTCTTTCGGATTATTTTTTTAATGAATATATAATATTTTATGAACTTTCAAAGTGGACACATCCTAAAAATATGAAATTTGAGCGTGCTCCCCCCCAATTTTGTTGCAAACTAATCAAAAATTGATTTTATTTTTTTTCATCATGTGGAGAATGGAATCTAGTTTCAAAAAATGTAATTTGTTTCACATTTTGATGAACGAGTAAAAATCTATCCTAAACCTAGCACATGTTGGTTTTTGACCAAAAATGAAGGCATTTACAATAGAAGCCATGGATCAAAACCTTAACTAAATCAAATGAAAAAATAATTATATATTTAGACCACTAAGAGAGAGGTTAACACTATCACGGGTTTTTTATAAACTTGCATTGAAAGACGTTCAAATGAGACGGGGAGCACAGACAAAAATATGAAGAAATTTTGCACCCTTTGAAAAAATCACATCATTTTCATGAGATGGTTGTCCAAACCTTTGGGTCGAATTCCCAATGCAACTTATTTGGCGCATGCCAAATTTGGTGCTCGCCAAATGGGCTGCTTCATTTGACATTTGCATATGGACATTTTCTTTCTTACACTTTAAGTTATATTTCATGTATATATAGGCAGGATGTTTGAGAGTGGTTTCAGATCTCTAGGAGTTATAATGCAAATTCTAGTTTTTGGAAGATCTTAAAAATTTCAGACTTAGTCAAATTTTAGTAATCAACATGTCAAATTTCAATAAGCAAGAGGTCGAATTTTAGTACTCAGGAGGTCAAATTTCATCTTTCTCTCTCTATCTCACCCATTTTCATCTCTTATTCTCTAGACCTCTCTCTCTCACTATCTTCATCCCTTTATCTAACAATATCTTCCTTGAGCTCAAGAACTATGTCTCTACATGTCCATCTCTCTCTCCTTCCCTCTCCAATATCTATCTCCCTCCCTCCTTCGCTCTCTACATTTCTCTATCTCCCATCCCTCTCCTTTTATCTCTAAGTATATCTCTCTCTACTCTCTATATCACCTCTCTCTATACCTACCTATCCCTCTCTCCCTCTCTCTCCCCTTTTTCTCTCTCACTCTCTCCTTCCCTCTCTCTCTCCTTCCCTCTCTACTCTCTATCTTTCCATTCTCTCTCTCCTTCCCTCTCTAGTTCTCTCTATCTCACTTCTCTCTCCTTCCCTCCTTCCCTCTCTAATTTTCTCTATCTCCCCCTCTCTCTCCTTCCCTTTCTACTTCTCTCTATCTCACCTCTCTTTCTCCCCCTCTCTCTACCTCTCTCTTCCTTTCACCCACCTTTGCTCTCTACTTCTCACTATCTAACCTATCCCTATATACATCTTTCTCTCTCCCCCTCCTTCCCTCTCAATCTCTCCACCTTCCTCCCTATCTCTTTAATTTTCAGCTCCATCACACATCTCTATCACCTATCTCACTTCTCTCTTTCCCCTTCCCTCTCTACTCTCTTTCTCTCTATCTCACCCCTCTCTCCCTACCTATTCCTCCCTCCTCTCTTTTATCTCTCCCACCTCTCTCTCTCCATCCCTACCTCTTCCTCCCTCTCTCCTTCCCTCTATACCTCTCTTTATCTCCTCCTCCCTCTATCTACCTAGACCTCTCTCTATTTTTGTCTCACCTCTCTCTCCATCCCTACCTCTCCCTATATATCTCCTTTCACATCTACTTCTCTCTACCTAGTTGTCCCTCTATACCTATTTCTCTCTCCCTCCTTGCCTCCTCTCTCTCAATATCTCCACCTTTCCCTATCTACTTCTCT
>CM021102.1:817985019-818006050 GCA_007115665.2 Sequoiadendron giganteum
CTCTCCCTCTATATCAATATCTCTTTACCTCCCCATCTCTATCTATCCATATTCTCTCTCTCTCTCTCTCTCTCTCTCTCTCTCTCTCTCTCTCTCTCTCTCTCTCTCTCTCTCTCATCTCTACCCTTAAACCTAAACCCTTAACCTTTAAACACTAAACACTTAAAACCCTCTACTCTCTACCCTCTATCTCTCTCCCACTCCATCTCCCTCTCTCTCTCTCTCTCTCAATTCTCTCCCTCCTACCCCCTCTACCTCTCTCAAGTCTCTCTCACTCTCACTCCCTCTATGTCTCTCCCCTCTACCCTTAGTCCTCTACCCTTAACCCTTAACCCTTAAACCCTTAAACCCTCTACCCTCTATCTCTCCCACTCCCTCCCTCTCTCTCTCTCAAGACTCTCCCTCCTACCCCCTCTCCCTCTCTCACTCACTCACTCCCTCTATCTCTCTACCCTTAACTCCTAAACCCTAAACCCTAACTCCTTAAACCCTAAATCCTTAAACCCTCTACCCTCTATCTCTCCCACTCCCTCCCTCTCTCTCTCTCAAGACTCTCCCTCCTACCCCCTCTCCCTCTCTCACTCACTCACTCCCTCTATCTCTCTCCCCTCTACCCTTAACCCTAAACCCTAAACCCTTAACCCTTAAACCCTAAACTATTAAACTCCTACCCCTTATTATTTAACTCCTCCTCCCTCTATCTCTCTCCCACTCCCTCCCTCTCTCTCTTTCAAGTCTCTCCATCCTACCCCCTCTTCCTCTCTCACTCACTCAATCCATATATCTCTCTCCCATCTCCCTTAAACCCTATACCCTCAACCCAATACCCTAAACCATCAACCCTATAGGTCCTCAATCCTATACCCTCAATTCTCAATCATCTACCCTATACATTGGATCCTCAACCCTTATCTATATTTTTCCCTCCCTCCTCTTCTCTCCTTATCTCTATCTGACTTCTCCCTCCATCTCTCCCTCCATCCATCCCACCTTCTCTTCCCTAATCCCTTAACCCTCTACCCTTAACCCTTAAAACCTTAAACACTCAACCCTATACCCTCAACCCTCAACCCTCAACCCTTAAATCCTAAACCCTTGAACCCTCTACCCTCAACCCAATAGCATCAACCCTAATCCCTAAACCCTTAAATCCTTAAACCCAATTAAACTCTATACCCTAATCCCCCAACCCTTAACCCTTAAACCCTCAACCCTCTAAATTCAATCCTAAACCCTTAACCTTAAAACCTCAACCCATATACCTTGTACCCTATATGTTGGACCCTAAACCCTAATCCATCAACCCTATACCCTCAACCCTCAACCTTAAACTCTTGACCCTCAACCCTTAAACCCTCTACCATCTACCCTATGCATTAAACCCTTAACCCTAAATTCTCAACCCTCAACCCTCAACCCTCAACCCTTAATCCCTTAATCCTCAACCCTTAAACCCTAAACCCTCAACCCTTATGCCCTCTACCGTATACATTAGACCCTCAACCCAATACCCTAAACCATCAATCCTATACCCTCAATTCTCAACCCTCATATATCTTTATCCCTCTCTCCTCTTCTCTCCTTCTCTCTATCTCACTTCTCCCTCCATATCTCCATCCATCCTTCCCTCCCTCTCTACCTTAATCCCTCAACCCTATACCCTCAACCCTTAAACCCTTAAACACTCAATGCTGACCCCGATAACCTCTACCCTAAACCCAATACCCTCTACCATCAACCCTATACCCTCAATCCTTAAACCCTTAAACCCAAGTAAACTCTCTACCATAATCCCTCAACCCTTAATCCCTTAATCCTTAAACCATCTACCCTCAACCCTCAACCCTCAACCCTCAACCCTCAACCCTCAACCCTTAACCCTCTACCCTATACCCTATACATTAAACCCTCAACCCTCAATTCTCAACCCTTGACCCTTAATCTCTCAACCCTAGGTAGGTAGGGAAACATAGGTGAGATACAAAGTGATGAAGGGAGAGGTAGGTAAAAAAACGGGATAGAGGAGATAAATATAGGTAGAGAGGGAAGGATATGTAGAGAGAGGGGAGATAGAGAGAAGTAGAAAGGGGAGGGAGGGACAGGTAGGGAGGAGATAGAGGTGTGTGTGTGTGTGTGTGTGTGTGTGTGTGTGTGTGTGTGTGAGAGAGAGAGAGAGAGAGATGTAGGGAGGAGACACGGTTGAGATATAGAGTGATGGAGGGAGAGGTGGGTAAAGAGAGGGAGAGGGGAGATAAAGATAAAAAGAGGGAAGGATATGTAGAGAGAGATGATAGATAGAGAGAATTAGAGATTCAAGGGATGGTGGGAGAGGAAAGGAGGATATAGAGGTGAGTGTGTGTGAGAGGGAGAGAGAGTGATAGGAGATAAAATGAGGGGAGAGTGGAAGGGGGAGAGAGAGAGAAAGATATTAGAGAGGGAAGGGGGGAGAGATAGAGAGTAGAGAGGGAAGGAGAGAGTAAGAGGGAAATAGGGGTGAGGGAGAGAGTGGTAGGTAGTGGAGGGAAAGGTAGGTAGAGAGGGAAGGAGAGAGGGATTGATAGGAGGGAGAGAGGAAAGGAGGGAGAGTGAGATGGAGAGAGTGGTGAGATAGAGAGTAGAGAGGTAAGGAGAGAATGAGAAATAGAGATAAAGAGAGAGAGGGAGAGGTAGAAAGGGATAAGTGAGACATAGAGAGGGAATGAGAGAAAGTTGGATAGAGATAATGGTCGTTTAGAGAGGAGTGAGTGAGAGGGAAGGAGGGAAATTGGGAGAGAGTGAATGGTGATTTAGAGAGGAGGGGGTGATAGGTAGGGATAGAGATAATCGTGAGATAGAGAGGAGAGAGTGAGAGACAAAGAGAGGGATGGAGAGACAAAGAGAGAGGTAGGTAGAGGAAGGGAGAGGAGAGATAGAGAGTAGAGAGGGAAAGAGGCGGGGAAGGAGGCATAAATTAGATAGAGAGGGATGGAGAGAGAGAGTGATGGAGGGAGAGGTATGTATAGAGAGGGCAAGAGAGAGAAGAGATAAAGAGTAGAGAGGGGAGGGAGAAAGGGAGAGGTAGGGAGATATAGGTGTGTGTGTGAGTGAGAGAAAGAGAATGGTGAGATAGAGAAAAAGATCAATTGAGAGAGAAATAGGGGGAGGGAGGGAGGGACAATAGTGAGAGAGATTGGGAGGAGATAAAAAAGAAGGGGAGGGAGGGTGAGGTCAAGAGAGGGAGGGAGAGGAGAGATAGAGAGAAGTAGAGAGGGAAGGAGGAAGGGAGGGAGTGTTAGAAAGGGAGATAGAGGTTTATGTGTGTGAGAGAGAGAGAGAGATAGAGAGAATGGTGAGATAGAGAGGGGAGAGTGAGAGGGAGGGAGAGAGAATTATGAGATATAGAGGAGAGAGTTAGAGAGAAATCGAGGGAAGAGAAGGATAAAGAGTGAGAGAGAGATGTAGGTAGAGGGAGGAAGAGGAGCGATAGAGAGTAGAGAGGGAAAGAGGTAGCCAGGGAGACATAAGTGCGATACAAAGTGATGGAGCGAGAGGTAGGTAAAGAGAGAGAGAGGGGAGATAAAGATAAGTAGAGAGGGAAGGAGATGTAGAGAGAGAAGAGATGGAGAGAAGTAGAGAGGGGAGGGAGGCAGGTGTAGGAGGAGATAGAGGGATGTGTGTGTGAGAGAGAGAGAGAAAGAGGGAGTGGAGAGATAGAGAGTAGAGAGAAGGAGAGAGAAAGATGATACAACTTGTTGACTACTAAAATTTGACCTCCTAATTACTGAAATTTGAATTGTTGATTATTGAAATTTGACTAAGTCTGAAATTTTTAAGATCTTCCAAAAACTAGAATTTGCATTATAATTCCTATAGATCTGAAACCACTCTCAAACATCCTGCCTATATACATGTAATATAACTTCAAGTATAATAAATTAAATTTCCATATGTAAATGTCAACTTATACTTAAATGTTTATTTCATGTATATAGTTCCCCTGGAAGAGAAAGTGAAAATAAAAGAGTTTAGAAAAATGCATTGCAAAAAGAAAGAGAACCCACACTTGTTCACTCATTGCAAAATTGAAGCCATTTGGCGCTCTCCAAATTTAAAAAGAGCAATATGGCCTATTATGGGTTTTTTTTGCAATTTGGCGCTGAAATTGTGTAACGGATTGGTGCACTTACCCAAGTTCAAAATCGAAGATGGAATCACAATGTGAAATCACATAAGTAATTTGAGGTCTCTCATTAGACAATTAGTAGAATTCAAGGCTCGAGTAGATGATGATGATGTTAGAGATCTATATTGTTAAATGATTTTCCTTTAAAGTATAATAATATTATTTTTATACTCAGTCAAATAATTTCTCCAAACTTAAAAGATATGATTTCAACCCTTTTCACAAAGGAAAAGAGAACAAATGCAAAACATACAAAAGATGATTCTCAACTAGAGAATGCATTATATTATCGAAGCCATAATAAAAGCTCAAGTATAAAAAATGGGGAAATTAAATGTTTTATTATAAGAAAAAAGGTCACATACCTTGGTCTTGTAAAAATTAAGCTAGTGATGTTCTTAAAGTAATTATCAAAGATCAGACAAATGAAGGTAACTAAGTTTGCATTCAGAATGAAGATGAAGATTCACCAGATGGTGATTTTATTAGTATTACTTAGAATGTATTGGGTGAAACCACAATAGTGGTTTACAATTTGATGGAGGAAGGAAAACAAGAAAAAAATGACCCCATGCAAAAAAAATAGTTTTAGGGGTTCGAACGAACTTGTAGGTTCGAGCGAACCCATTAGATATTGGAGTTAAAAAACTAAATTCAAAAGAATTAGAATTGTATCCTTCATAGAAAAAAAATTATGCGTTATACGGTGTAACGCCCCGCCATGCAACCCTAGAGGAAGTTGCAAACAACTACTTAAACAGGATAATTTTTTTTTTGTTTAAGTATGATTAATATACAACTTCGCTTACCAATGCAAACATCCCCTAAGGTTACGAGACTGAGATTACTTAATAACCCACAACAACAACATGAATATAAACCATGCCAATTATTTAGACAATAATTAAACACATACATTCCAAATAAGATAGCTTACAACAACCATAAGATAACTTTCAATTCAATTTAATCCATTCATTAATAAGGTTGCATCACTCATTCCCCGAATGAGGTAAGTCCAATAAATAGGATTACAATTACAAAATCCACCTCGATAACAAGAGGAGTAAATAATACAAGATCAACTGAAATGGAATAAACCAAGAACTGATACTGAAACCAATGAGCTCTCCAACTGGAAGTCTCGTCCACATGAAAATGAAGATAGAACCCAACGGATTAAGGTGCATGCCACCCAACCAAGTGGAACCCAAAGGCCCACCCCCCGTGCTAGGAGATAGTAACCAAGACTCCTAGTCAAGACCATCTACCTCTAGACACAGGCTAAAACACCACTGAAGTAAATTGAAACATCCAATCACATGCACCACAAAAGCACAAACAAGTACCACCCAAGTACCACATAAGAAAAAATCAAGAGCATGACGAGTACCACACAAGGAAAACTCTACATGGTCATAATGCTTCCAGAAATAAAGCAAAACAAGTATGTTAAGAGAACCATACACATAATAATCAAATACCAACTATGGTCACACTAGGTACGTTAAGGAAACCATACCTACAAAATCGAATACCAACTATGGTCAAACTAGGTATGTTAAGGAAACCATACCCACAAAATCGAATACCAACGATGGTCACAACAGGTATGTTAAAGAAACCATACCCACAAAACAAGTACATGAGTTACCCACTGCGGATCGTCAAGATGGTAACCTCAACCAATCCTCGGCCCTCATACATAATAAAGTGAAAACAAATACTGACTGTTGTCCTAGATAGAGTGTCATCACACAGCTCGTCATGGGTTATCCTCTGGGATTCTTCCTAGGCTCTAGCCCCCACTAAGAGTTATCCTGGTGGCCTCTACCGAACTCTCGGCCCCCATACTCACTCATGCGGAATCAAATACCTTTCATACAGACAAGATAGATGACCTTGCCATTCCAGGCCTTCTCACCCATCCCAAGTCTAAACAAGCCCTTGTATCTATGAGTGAGGCATAATTATCTTAATTAGTGAGAAGTTAGTCCTAAGCTTCTAAGTATTGTTTTAGTTATCACTTGATTAACCAACTTACAACAAGTTATCCTAGCACCACTTCGTGTGCTGGCCCCCGTTACAAGCCACTCTTCTACTAGACAACACACACACCATCCAAACACAAAGGGTACAAAGTGCACAAACAAGATAACACGTCCACTCCTTTCTCAGGAGGCGACAAAGATAAAACCATCTCCAAACACTGGAGGTAACAACAATAACAAAACCACTCTCGACAAGGAGGCACACATTACAAAATCCACTCCTTTCTCAGGAGGCACAAAACATTTCCGTTGTGGAAACTGGGTACAACATTGACATCACTTCATGCACTACCGAAGGGAATTAACAAATAGTCGACATCACAAGACGACAACCCCCAACCTCTAGGGTCTTCTGGAAGACTTACAGATTAAATACACTTAACCCATTTCCCCAAAACATGAACTCAGAGGAAATAATCACGAAGGCAAGTTGCGAGGAATTAAACTAATTTGGATATATTAAATCCATTCCCTGAATTAACATTCAGTAATTTATTGCATCTATATAACTAGATTTAAAATACGTCTCTTTCAGACAAGATGAAATTTAAACCAACACTTAATTCCCTAATTGCCTTAAATAATAAAATAAGCATTTATCTCATCCATCCAGGAAATAACATTTTAAAGTAAATAAATGTTTCTTCTCTTCGACAAAATCATTCCCAAAACAATTAACTTATCTTAAATAAAACAAATTATTTAACATCAATACTATATTACATCCGATACATTATTCTAAAATAATAATCAATAGTTTGATTGAGAGTACAACGTTTTCATTTCCCCAATCACATTTAAATCATGCAATTAAATTAAACCAATATTTAATCCTCTCAACTAAATTTAAAACCTACTTCAATAAACATCATTTTAATATATATTTGCCCAATATATATATATATATATATATGTTTTTAAAGCAATATATATTTAATATGTAAACTTTAAAATTTTAATATTAAATATTCTAATATTATAAAATATAATATTTTAATATTATAAATTATAATATATAAAATATAAAATATTTTCTTTCAAAATTTCACAAGGTACACCTTCACTCACACATTCCAAGACACCATAATTCACTTAAAACTTTCAAAATTTTCCAACTTTTTAAATGGCCAATAACCAAAAATTTCTTTAAAACACCATTAAAATAGCTTGAAATTTCTTCAAATTTTAAATTTCAAAAACCAAAAATTCTAGCAATACTTGGTTCTAACTCAAAAATTAATAGGGATAATTCTATCCCCGCATTAAAATTCATCATAAAACATGCACAATTTCAATTTTTCTAATTTTATTTTACATTGGAAAACCATAAATTCCCAAAAACACCATTGATGAAAAGCTTCAAATATTTAAGTTTCAATTTCAATTTTCTAAAAATACCCTTTGGCTCTAAATATGCCCAATAACACACTTTTAATGTCAATTTCACTTTTCAATGATTTTGAAAAAAAATTGCCATGATGAGGGCACAAATTGACATTTTCCAAAAAAAATCACAAAACAATTTAAATGAACTAATTTTGCTCAATTTGAAATCTAAATGGGAAGTCCTATGCTCCCTTAAGGGTGAGCATGACCTCTAAATGACAAAACACAATCAAAGGGAGAAAAAAAATGAACTTACCTCAATTTTGTTGCCACACACAATCACACAAAGCTTGGAAAACACAAAGACAGATGAAGAATCCAGACACCCGAGCAATCCTCCACCCATTCCTATCCAATCCAAAACAAATCCCATCTCTTTCCATCCACAAATGCATCCAATTCCCATTTTTAAAGAAAATGACAAGGAGAGGGTTTTAGAGCAAAAATCCTCCAAAATGAACAACTTTTCCTTTTTTCTAAAAACAAAACAGAAAATATATTAAATATCTCTAATTTCAAAAAAAAATTGCATTTAAAATTTTCAAAAATGAAATTAAAACCCTTTTTTCAATTTTCAAACTTAATTTCAATTCAAAATATCTATTAATTTCCAAAATGAATAACTTAATTCAAATCAACACAATTAATTTAATTAATCAATAAAATAAATCTAATCCAAGATTAAATTATTTTATTAATTAAATTAAATAATATTTTTCACATTATAACCATATTAATTTAATCAACAACTTAAATACATAAAGTCATTTAATAACCCTTTCAACTTGCAATTAAATAAAATCCTGACAATTTAAACAGTATTAAAACAACTGAACCAGACTAAAATCGATGACACAGTTATGACTAGGGTGATGACTTGACACGGGAAACCTAGCTACTATCTCCCAATCGAATACTGTTGGCATTAGACATGCTCAAACCTATGAAACTAGGTGGAGTCGATGTCTTGTACCTGTCAACCTGAAAATCAAGTAACAACATATAATATGAACAACATGAAATACACACCGTGAAGAGAAAATCTCGGAATCGCAGGGCGCTTGCAAGCGAGTGATGCAATCTTGTCCCCTTCACCAATACAGTCTTACTAACTGACGAATCTAACATCATTAATATGATCAAAAGCATAAACATCATTAATTCAATTATCCACTATGTTAATCCAAAGCATGACATAATGATAACATCAAGATCAAATACCATCACAACAAAATATCACACCAAATTACGATAAATATAGAGATTAATAGTAACCGAGTACCATAGACAAGGTACTAACAGAAAACAAGACAACCAAACAAAACACTGTTCGATCAAAAGAGCCAAAACAGAGGGGTCTTACATCCTCCCCCCCTAGGGTCAGGCTTACTCCTGGAAGCCTGCAACTACCCCTAGTGCAAACTCCATACAATCACACATAACCAAGGGTTCCAAACTGAACCACTCCATACCTCAACACATGACAACAGCCACCCGTGCCATAAACAACTCAACCAAGTACAATGCCAATCCAAACAAGACAAGATGGTGGAGCAACCACCAACCAAGTCTCCAAAAACACATATCCATGGATTATCACACATAATACACATATGTACCAATACACATCACTTGGAAAGCGACACACCGATCCACGATAGAAGAATCCATGAACCAAGAACAACTAACCAACTCAAATGAATCCAACAAGACCACAATGACATGTCTCTTGTTGTATAAGGTGATCAACCTCCAAGAGATAGTCATCACACAAAGGTGAGTAGTGGGTCCTAGCTGCAACACAACCTCACATACCCCCATCCTCAATGTTTCCTACATCTACTTCCTTGTACACACTCACCAAGTCCATTTCATACATCCTTGAAGAGGAATAACAACACAACACATAGCCGACATTGAAAACAACAAAGATGACTAGCTTAGCCACCAAGTTCACAAAGAAGATAAAATTAAGGTCCAATTGCAACAATAAGGCAATAAATGTGCACAATTTCAACACAGAATCAAATATATAACCACTAGGGTTATAAGAAAATAAGATCACAAGTCGTGGCTAAACCTCCACAATCAAATATAGAATAGGTGTCAGCCCTCACAATCAACCGAAAAGAATCATCAATAATCGAAAGAAAGTTCACAATCTTCAAAATTTCACTATACAAAAACTATGTGACTAGTTACTAGCCACCAAAATGAGGAAGGAGGAAACGACGTCTGACTAGAATGATAATAACCCTTAGGTGGTGCGGAATGAGCATGCAATCCACATGACCCAGAGTCTTTCCACGACTCTCAAATGAGATACAATGGATGGTCTCTTCCATTTACCAGGGTAAAACTACATACATAATCCCATATGAACATCCAATTCCATAACCCATGGGATACGTATCAAAACTTCCTAACCAAAACCTTTTATCAGGTTTCTTTCACGCTACTCTTTTCCACAGAGTACATCATGCTAAAGCAGAAGCCATGAACACGTGATCACTTAACCACTCTACTAACAATTTGTAGGGACAACACAGTGGGCACAAATGTACCCAGAGAACCTAGTGTTTAAACCTAGGCTCTGATACCATGTGTAACGCCCCGCCACGCAACCCTAGAGGAAGTTGCAAACAACTACTTCAATAAGCTAATTTTTTTTTTGTTTTAGTACAATTAATATACAAGTTCGCTTCCCAATGCAAACATCCCCTAAGGTTACGAGACTGAGATTACTTAATAACCCACAACAACAACATGAATATAAACCATACCAATTATTTAGACAATAATTAAACACATGCATTCCAAATAAGATAGTTTACAACAACCATAAGATAACTTTCAATTCAATTTAATCCATTCATTAATAAGGTTACATCACTCATTCCCTGAATGAGGTAAGTCCAATAAATAGGATTACCATGAAGATAGAACCCAATGGATTAAGGTGCACGTCACCCAACCAAGTGGAACCCAAAGGCCCAACCCCCGTGCTAGGAGATAGTAACCAAGACTCCTAGTCAAGACCATCTACCTCTAGACACAGGCTAAAACACCACTGAAGTAAACTGAAACATCCAATCATATGCACCACACAAACACAAACAAGTACCACCCAAGTACCACATAAGAACAACTCAAGAGCATCGCGAGTACCACACAAGGACAACTCTACATGGTCATAATGCTTCCAGAAATAAAGTAGAACAAGTATGTTAAGAGAACCATACACATAATAATCGAATACCAACTATGGTCACACTAGGTATGTTAAGGAAACCATGCCCACAAAATTGAATACCAACTATGGTCACACTAGGTATGTTAAGGAAACCATACGCACAAAATCAAATACCAACAATGGTCACAACAGGTATGTTAAAGAAACCATACCCACAAAACAAGTACATGAGTTACCCATTGCAGATCGTCAAGATGGTAACCTCAATCGATCCTTGGCCCTCATACATAATAAAGTGAAAACAAATACTGATTGTTTTCCTAGACAGAGTGTCATCACATAGCTCATCATGGATTATCCTCTGGGATTCTTCCTAGGCTCCAACCCCCACTAAGGGTTATCCTAGTGGCCTCTACCAAACTCCCGGCCCCCATACTCACTCATGCGGAATCAAATACCTTTCATACAGACAAGATAGATGACCTTGCCATTCCAGGCCTTCCCACCCATCCCAAGTCTAAACAAGCCCTTGTATCTATGAGTGAGGCATAATTATCTTAATTAGTGAGAAGTTAGTCCTAAGCTTCTAAGTATTGTTTTAGTTATCACTTGATTAACCAACTTACAACAAGTTATCCTGGCACTACTTCATGTGCCGGCCCCCATTACAAGCCACTCTTCTACTCGACAACACACACACCATCCAAACACCAAGGGTACAAAGTGCACAAACAAGATAACACGTCCACTCCTTTCTCAGGAGGTGACAAAGATAAAACCATCTCCAAACACTGGAGGTAACAACAATAACAAAACCGCTCCCGACAAGGAGGCACACATTACAAAATCCACTCCTTTCTCAGGAGGCACAAAACTTCTTCGTTCGTGGAAATCGGGTACAACATTGACATCACTTCATGCAATACCGAAGGGAATTAACAAATAGTCGACATCACAAGACGACAATCCCCAACCTCTAGGGTCTTCTGGAAGACTTATAGATTAAATACACTTAACCCATTTCCCCAAAACATGAACTCAGAGGAAATAATCACGAAGGCAAGTTGCGAGGAATTAAACTAATTTGGATATATTATATCCATTCCCTGAATTAACATTCAATAATTTATTGCATCTATATAACCATATTTAAAATACATCTCTTTCAAACAAGATGAAATTTAAACCAACACTTAATTCCCTCATTGCCTTAAATAATAAAATAAGCATTTATCTCATCCATCCAGGAAATAACATTTTAAAGTAAATAAATGTTTCTTCTCTTTGACAAAATCATTCCCAAAACAATTAACTTATCTTAAATAAAACAAATTATTTAACATCAATACGATATTACATCCAATACATTATTCTAAAATAACAATCAATAGTTTGATTGAGAGTACAACGTTTTCATTTCCCCAATCACATTTAAATCATGTGATTAAATTAAACCAATATTTAATCCTCTCAACTAAATTTAAAACCTGCTTGAATAAACATCATTTTAATATATATTTGCCCAATATATATATATATATATGTTTTTAAAGCAATATATATTTAATATGTAAACTTTAAAATTTTAATATTAAATATTTTAATATTATAAAATATAATATTAAATATTATTTTTAAATATTTTAATATTATAAAATATAATATTAAATATTATTTTTAAATATTTTAATATTATAAATTATAATATATAAAATATAAAATATTTTCTTTCAAAATTTCACAAGGTACACCTTCACTCACACATTCCAAGACATCATAATTCACTTAAAACTTTCAAAATTTTCCAACTTTTTAAATGGCCAATAACCAAAAATTTCTTCAAAACACCATTAAAATAGCTTGAAATTTCTTCAAATTTTAAATTTCAAAAACCAAAAATTCTAGCAATACTTGGTTCTAACTCGAAAATTAATAGGGATAATTCTATCCCCGCATTAAAATTCATCATAAAACATGCACAATTTCAATTTTTCTAATTTTATTTTACATTGGAAAACCATAAATTCCCAAAAACTCCATTGATGAAAAGCTTCAAATTTTAAAGTTTCAATTTCAATTTTCTAAAAATACCCTTTGGCTCTAAATATGCCCAATAACACACTTTTAACGTCAATTTCACTTTTCAATGATTTTGAAAAAAAATTGCCATGATGAGGGCACAAATTGACATTTTCCAAAAAAAATCATAAAATAATTTAAATGAACTAATTTTGCTCAATTTGAAATCTAAATGGGAAGTCCTATGCTCCCTTAAGGGTGAGCATGACCTCTAAATGACAAAACACAATCAAAGGGAGAAGAAAAAATGAACTTACCTCAATTTTGTTGCCACACACAATCACACAAAGCTTGGAAAACACAAAGACAGATGAAGGATCCAGACACCCGAGCAATCCTCCACCCATTCCTATCCAATCCAAAACAAATCCCATCTCTTTCCATCCACAAATGCATCCAATTTCATTTTTTAAAGAAAATGACAAGGAGAGGGTTTTAGAGCAAACATCCTCCAAAATGAACAACTTTTCTTCTTTTTCTTAAAAACAAAATATAAAATATATTAAATATCTCTAATTTCAAAAAACAATTGCATTTAAAATTTTCAAAAATGAAATTAAAACCCTTTTTTCAATTTTCAAACTTAATTTCAATTCAAAATATCTATTAATTTCCAAAATGAATAACAATTCAAATCAACACAATTAATTTAATTAATCAATAAAATAAATCTAATCCAAGATTAAATTATTTTATTAATTAAATTAAATAACATTTTTCACATTATAACCATATTAATTTAATCAACAACTTAAATACATAAAGTCATTTAATAACCCTTTTCCTCTTGTAATTAAATAAAATCTTGACAATTTAAACAGTATTAAAACAACTGAACTAGACTAAAATCGACAACACACTTATGACTAGGGTGATGACTTGACACGGGAAACCTAGCTACTATCTCCCAATCGAATACCGTTGGGCATTGGACATGCTCAAACCTATGAAACTAGGTGGAGTCGATGTCCTGTACCTGTCAACCTGAAAATCAAGTAACAACAACATATAATATGAACAACATGAAATACACACCGTGAAGAGGAAATCTCAGAATCACAGGGTGCTCGCAAGCGAGTGATGCATTCTCGTCCCCTTCACCAATACAGTCTTACTAACTGACAAATCTAACATCATTAATATGATCAAAAGCATAAACATCATTAATTCAATTATCCACTATGCTAATCCAAAGCATGACATAATGATAACATCAGGATCAAATACCATCACAACAAAATATCACATCAAATCACGATAAAGATAGAGATTAACAGTAACCGAGTACCATAGACAAAGTACTAACAGAAAACAAGACATAACCAAACAAAACACTGTTTGATCAAAAGAGCCAAAATGGAGGGGTCTTACATACGTTGTGCATCACTTTTAAAAAATGTTGTTTTCTAAAAAAAAAACCAGTTTCATGGGAGATGGAAAAATAAGTGCAATATGACTCCAAAAAAATTGAAAAAAATATGTTTAGAATCTGCAGACAAAATTTGACAAGACTCTAGTTTTCACTATCTTCAAATTCCTCACGATTTAGCCGCTATAGGTGATTGAATGTGAATATTTAGTTAAAAATAATAATTTCAGTGTCTTGTTTGGCCAAAAATTGTAAACCACTATTGTGGGATACCCTATTAGTACTTTGAGGCATCACATTAGAGGCTAGTGGCACTACAGGATGGAATAATTTCCATCATCTCAAGTCAGCTTCTCACTTTGAGATGGTGCTTTGTATGAGAATCATTTTTTCTTTCTTTCTTTCCTTGTTGATGTTGATGGATTTCAAGAATACATATATTTTGAAGTTTTATTTTTGGAGAAAGGCAAGGGGTTTGGTGTTGAACTAAATATGGATTATTGTTGAGTGAGTTTACGATATTGTGATTGAGAATTATACCTTTCTTAGGGTTATCCAATCACTTGAAGAAGCTCTTTTACAACTTAATATGGATTTTTGATTAATAATTCAAGAATTATTGATTCAAGAGTTTTGTAAAATGGTAGTCGAATAAATCAAGAATTCATCTCAAAGCTACACTCTTTTGAGGGTCACGAGGCATATTGATGGATTTCCACTTGATTCAAGATATATTTATGCAATGAAGATCTTCTAAAGAATGTATATCTATTTTTCAACAAATAAATTTTGTTATGTAAGCTTTAAGGGGGACTCCCTTAGTAGGGTGAAGTTTGAGGTTTCAATGATACATTTGTAAGAAAAATGTAATAGGGGGAATGTTGGTGTAGCAATTTGATGTATAATAATATTACATTGTTCAGCTATAAAGGTTTGGTTATAGAATTGATTCTTCAAACTGTTTCCTATTTGTATTAAGGTTTGTGTAGATCATTTTATAAGATATCAAGCTTTGCTTTAGTGACCACCATTGGGGACTTGAGGGTTGAGGATTGATATTTATTATGGTACCATGTTGAAACTAAAATTACTTTATTCAATTAGATATTTTTCTTTATTCAAAATGTAATAATATTGTCATTGGACCTCTCCTGAATAAAGAACACAATATGTGGTAATGGAAAAGACCATTAGATTAGTTATGCATCTCGATAATGGAACCAAGCATGATTGTATTATAGTTTTTATAATTGTACTATAAAAAATGTTAAAATGAAGTTAGGAATATTTCATTTGGTGTTTAAAATGAATTTAGATACTTTCTTTCCCATTTGGGTGACATGGTATTGTGCCTAGGTGGCCCTATTTCACCTAGAATAGACCTAGAGTGTCTATAAATTGACCACTTGTTTTACTTGGGAGTCCTTGTTCTCATTGGGGTGGCTTAGTAGTATAGTGGGGTAGCCTGATCATTAGTGGGGAGGCCTATTTTTTTAGGTTTAAAATTTTAAAATTTGGTTAACTTTGTTGGTGCGGCCTTGTCCTATACTTGGGAAGCCTCATTCTCCATACAAAATATAAGGATAACCCTCTCTACCATAGCTAGCTAGTGGTTTTCCTAGCCTAATTCCATTGATGAATAATGTTATGCCTCTTATCTTGTTTATTCTGGACATTTTCATCATCTAGACCTTCAAAACCTAATCAAAGTATCTTTCTCTTAGAACTTTAGAATTATTCTTTATTTTGAGGCCTTGTATGGGAAAACCATGTAAATGGAAGTTTTTCCTCTTGGTATTTTATGGTTCTAGTGTTATTTTTACCATTTTCTTATGTGTTTCTGGTGAGAAATTATGGTATTTCTTGCATCATTTTGTGTGCCTTCTTCTAAAGTTACCCGACTATCAAACCTAGGGTTAGGGAGATTGTACACCTAGTCTTGTGAAGACTTTAGAGAGTTTGAATTATTCATGGTTGATATTGTTTTTTTCCCTCAACACTCCTCTTAGTTCAATGGGTGTATTGTAGTAGTATCCTTCTACTTATGTGATGTCACATTATCACAAGATGTCTTGGAAAGTGCAAGGTTATTTGGAAGTGATCCATTGTCATTCCAATTAGTGGAGAGTATATGCCTCTTAGTTAGGAAACCTCTTATGAAGGTTTTCCTTAGTTTTTTCAAATTTTTAGTCTATTTGGGCATGTATTGGAGCTTGATGATTCATTCATCCTATCTTGATGTGGTGTTATGAGAGAGCATTATTATGGTTTAGTAACCAATCATTGTGTAGGTGTTGTACTTTCTCTCTATCATATATTCATTATAGTGAATTTATATAACAAGTGGTTATTCTTTCATTGTTGCCACCTTGCATAATGGTGAGGTTGCTTTGTTGTGTTTTTCATTATATAATTTTCATGTGAGAATTGTGTGCACATTGTTGTGCAAGTGCAAAATATAAATTTTGTATTATCAATGTTGTTGTCATTGTTTCAAAAAAAAGTTATTTCATTAGGTTTTGTTCTAAGCATGTCAGCTTGGGGCATTACATGAATTTTGAACCTTAAATACCAAATATTTGAGACTACAAGTTGAATGATAAACCCTAGAGACCTAATTATTAGTGTTAAACATTTAAACTATAAATTTATACCTTAAGCATTAAGCAAGTTAATAAATAAGATGAAAGTCATGATTGGTGAGTAAAATTTGAAAGAAAAACCTTAAATGAAGTTGAGTGTTAATATTGAATATTGAACATCCTAATAAATAATTGAACCTCAAATGTGAATCTTAATAACTAAATTATAAATACATTGATATTAAATTCTTGCAAATAAATATGTGTACTTAAACGTTGAATGATGAATCTTGAACCATGAATTCCAAATATTAGACACTATATGTTGAATAAAAAAATTCAACCAAGAACCCAAATCCCTAAACCTTGATCCTTGAACCCTATACATTAAACCTCAAGCCCTAAGTTGTAAGATGAAAATTTAAATTTAGTGAGTAAAATTTAAAATAAAAACCTTAGATTAACCTTGATTGATAAATATTGAATATTGAACAATTATAATTGAAAGGTGAACTTCACTTGTTAACCCTAATACCTAAATCATGAATGAATTGATTTAAACTCTTAAAAATAAAAGTTGGACCTTAAACATTGTATGGTGAATGTTGAACACTAAATAAAAAATATTAGATAGGATATGATGAATGATAAACATCAATTTGAATTAATGATAAATATTAGACCTTTAGCCTTGAAATGTATATGTTAAACATTAAGCACTGATCCATATGAAAATATTCATAATCAATAAGTAAAACTTGAAAAAAAAAAACATAATTGAACATTGAATGCTAAAAATTTAATATTGAACAATTATAATTAAAATTTCAACCTCCAATGTGAACAGTAATACCTAAGAATAAATAAATTGTTATTAAACCCTTTAAAGAAAAAATTAGACCTTAAATGTTCAATAATAAATGTATAAATGTTGAACATCAAATACCAAATATTAAACACTACATGTTGACTAATAAACCTAATGATAAATGTTAAACCTTTGACTTTAGACCCTGTGCCTTAAACATTGATATGTAAGGCATAATACCAAAGTTATAATAGATTAGTTATGTAAGATCTTAAATTATTTTTCTAAGAGTAAGAATATTTTTGACACATTGCATTAGTCATGATTAGTAATGATTGGTATCACCAATAGCAAAGATAACCATGCCAACCATTATAATTTTTATCAAGACCTTCCTTTGAAATTGTTGTAGGCTTACATGGATAACATGGATGATATTATCATGTTATTATTCGTATTTAAGCATTAGAATATAATTTCAATGCCTAGACTATTGTCATCTATTGTATAAGCTACTGTAACACTCATGTTTTAGATCTAGAATGCTTAAAAAGACCTAAACTTAGTAAAAATTCTATCATGGTTGTAAGATAAGAATCATAATAGAAAAAAATTGTGTTCCTTGGATTAGGAGAGTTCCACTTAAACATAAAGTATATAATAAATTTCATGAAATATTAAGATATCTCCATGGAAAAATACATAACCCTTGATAGATATAAACACAAATGATTGTCCATTAATTATTATGAGTGATGTATGAATTTACCTTGAAAATTAAAAGATTGAATGTACTGAAAAATGATAAGGAAAAATATATTTTAACTTCTTTAGGAAATTATTCTACTTGGGTCTCAAAGAAAGATTTATAATACAAAATTATGTGTATGGAACTACCTTCAAAGAAGTAAAAATGATGGATAAATAAAGATATGGTGAGAGAGGTAGAAAGAGATGGAGAGAGAGGGAGATATAAAGATAAAGATATATAGAGAAGGATAAATAAAGGGAGGAGAGAAAAAGATAGAAAGAAACAAATAGAGATAAAGATATAGAGAGGGAAGGATAGAGAGATAGAGATATAGAGGGGGAGAGGGAGAGAGGGAGAGATATACAAAGAAGGAGATATAAATCTAGATAGAGTGGAAGAGGGAGAGAGAGGGAGAGAGGGAGAGATAGACATAGAAAGAGATGTACATGGGTATGTGCAGGATCATCATGGAAAAAACAAGCCCTTAGTGGCAATGAAAATTCAGAAAAATTAGAGTTAGGAAACTTCACGTAAAAATTTGAATAATTTATCTATATTATTTTAAAAATATGTAAGAATAAAATCTGTAGAAAATTGAATTTAGTTTCCAAACTACTAGATTTTTTTTTTTCTTAAATCTATTTGATGAAAATTTAAAATTTCAATGTAGTAGTACTTAAATTTCAGGAAAAAAATAAGAAGTAGGTGTCTGTCTGACCACCCTAACCACAAAAAATGATAATATTTTTTGATAATATTTTAGATATAAGTAGAGGACTCATGTCCTGATGTGATGCATATTTTTTTGTATTTTTTTTCCAAGTAAATAATTAATTATGATTTTTTTATTACAACTTTTAAAAAATATAAATACTTGTATGTCTGACCACCTTAACCTAGTCAAAACTTCATGAAATTCAATTTTTCTTTTTTAATCCTATAGTATGCAAAGCATAGAATGTGACGCATGTTTTGGATTCAAAAAATGTGATATGGTTTGAAAGATATAGATGTTTTTCAATCAGCCTATCAATCATGACTTTAGTCGTAATTCAAATAGAAAATGAATAATAATTATTTATTAAATTCAAAGTAAAGCATAATTTATATTAGTAGAAAGTTGAGAATCTCCTTTAAAAACCCTTTTCTTTTCATCAATTTAGGGTAAAAAAAAGTCATCAACCACATGGGCGAAGTCTAGAAAATCAAGGTAAGTTGTTAAACACGTTTTTTGTGTTGACTTCTTAGGATTGGCATGTCCTAGCCAAATTCTGAAGTGAACCTGAGGCTAATCCCTAGGTAGTAGTTTTTGTGTTAGACATATCAGATATCTGATTCAAATCGGATATCTGATCCAAATTGAATATCCGATTTTTTTTATATATAATTTTAAAAAATCTAATATAGTTTTTAATATATGATTTAAAAAATTGCAATTTTCAAATCAGATATCCGATTTATTTTATATATAATTTTGAAAAATCTAATATAGTTTTTAATATATGATTTTAAAAATTGCAATAAATAATTTATAGTTTATTTTAATATATTTGGTTGAGAATATACAATATAGTTTATAATTCAATCTATAATTTATAATTTATGATAATCTCTTACAAAATTATGTATAATATATAATATATTATACTATTATGTATAATATTTAAATATTATTTATATATTCTAGTTAATGTATAAATATTTATATATATATATATATATATATATATATATATTAAGTTAATATATAAAATATTATATAACTAATTAATATTACTAATATATTAAATATTTAAATATTATCTTTCCCTCCCTCCCTCTCTCCCTCTCTCCCTCTCCCTCTCTCAGACCCTTCTCTCCCTCTCTCTCTCTCTCCCTCTCTCCTCCCCTGTCCCTTCCCCCTCCTAATTCTCTCTCCCCTCCTTCCCCTCTCCCTTCTGCCTCCAAATTCTCTCTCTCTCTCTCTCTCTCTCTCTCTCTCTCTCTCTCTCTCTCTCCCTCTCTTCTCCTCTACCTTCCCCCTCATAATTATCTATCTCTATCTCTCCCTTTCCCTCTATCTTTCCCTCTCTCTATCTTTCTCTCTATCTCTTCGTCTCTCTCTCTCCCCTTATTCCACTCTTCCCCTCTCCCTTCTCCCTCCTAATTCTCTCTCTCTCTTTATCCCTTCTTCTTGTCTTCCCCTCTCCTTCCCCTCCTAGTTCTCTCTCTCTCTCTCTCTCTCTCTCTCTCTCTCTCCCTCTATCTACATCTCCCATCCTAATTATCTATCTCTTTCTCTCCCTCTCCTCTATCTTTCCATCTCTCTCCTTTGTCTCCCCTTCTTCCTACTCTTCCCTCTCCTTCTCCTCTAATTATCTCTCTCTCTCTCCTCTATCCCTTCTTCCCATCTTCCCCTCTCCCTTCCCCTCCTAATTCTCTCTCTCTCTCCCCTTCTTCCCCTCTCCCTTCCCCCTCCTAATTCTCTCTCCCTCTCTATCCCCTTCTTCCTCCTTGCCTATTCCCTCCTAATATTCTCAATATCTCTCTCTCTCTTCCCCTTTCCCTCTCTCTTTCCCTCTCTCTCTATCTATCTCTCCCTCTCTCCCTCTCTCCTACATTCTTCCCCTCTGCCCCTCTCCCTTCCCCCTCCTAACTCTCTCTCTCTCTC